>BLSH010185810.1:405644-427581 GCA_018402905.1 Glandirana rugosa
CGCAGAGCCCCCCCTGCCCCAAAGCACCCATACTCCCCATGTTGAGGGCACGCGGCCTGGTATGGTCCAGGAGGGAGGGGGCCGCTCGCTCGTCCCCACCCCCTTTCCTGGCCTGCCGGGTTGCGTGCTCGGATAAGGGTCTGGTATGGATTTTTGGGGGGGACCCCACGCCGTTTTTTTCGGCATGGGGTTCCCCTTAAAATCCGTACCAGACCAAAGGGCCTGGTATGCTCCTGGAGGGGAACCCCATGCCAGTTTTTTTCTTTAAAAATATGGTGTGGAGTTCCCCTTCAAAATCCCTAGAGCACAAGTCGCATGCCAAAGTCGGATCAGTGAAGACACTGATACGACTTTGATCCGACTTCAATGCCTTTCAATGGGCTGAAGTAGGATCAAAGTCGGACAAAAGTAGTACAGGAACCTTTTTCAAAGTCGTTCCAACTTTGAAAAACACATGTCGGAGCAGTTAAGACGGCTCTCATAGGGAATCATAGTTTTTGTGACGTAATGCAACTTGTGCTCTTCATGTCGGTCCGGGAATCGGACTAGTGTGAACCCAGCCTAAGTCACCAAACCAATGTTTCCCTATGACAGCCGATTTAAATGGTCTGACACAAGTCGATCCGACTTTGAAAAAGGTTCCTGTACTACTTTGGTCCAACTTTGGTCCTACTTCAGCCCATTGAATATCACTGAAGTAGGATCAAAGTCGGATCCTTGTTCTAACCATCCGACTTCTGACATCCGACTTGGTGATTACAGCAGCAGTAAAAGGAATTTATCTCACACTGGGATTGTTTTCATTGGTCAAAGGACAAGTCAGGCTATCTCAAAGTTGGAGCAAAATCTTATCTTGTTCATTCAAGTCGGATGGAAGTAGGACCAAAGTAGGACCGATGTTGCAGGGCAAAGTAGGATCAAAAGTCTGACAGTTTTTGTGTCGGATAGTGTGAACCCAGCCTAAGATAGACTTGTGATGGCACCCCTGCACAACAATATAACCAGGTTAAAGACTTACATTTTCACTACTGAAGATAAGCAATACAGCTTGGTCATCAACCTGCTCCAAGCTTCTGATTTTAAAAAGAAGTATGGCCAAAGCTTTCTTTTGTCATACTTCTCCTGTGGGTCCCAGGAGTGCACTTACTTTTGTTCTCCTGTGACCCGGAATCAGCCACTGTCAGTTGACGTCACAAAACCACTCCGGGCTCTACAAGGATCTCATTTTAAAAACATGAATTCATTTTTCTAACCATTAGTAGGGAGAAACTGACCTTCATTTTCGACCATAGTGACAAGGAGATTCGAAGTAGCAAACATTTTTCTAACAGTATATGTGGCTTCAGTTGAGGAAATTACATTCATTCCAAAATTGAATGTTAAAAGCAAACAAAATTTTAAACGACATCGACAAGTCGACAAATGTACTAAGAATTTTTTACAAATCATGTAGTGTATACCCAGCTTTAGAGCACTGATCCTCCATCTCCCAGTTTGAGTGCTGCTTTGCGTGGGGACTGCATGAAGCTGATATCAAGACAGATTCAGGTAATTTTTACTAGTTACATGTAAAAAAAAAAAGGTATGTTTAGAGGTATCTGGTGTTCAGCTATAAAGCCATTATAGATTATTTTAGTAGCTTCTACTTTGTCAAATACAGGAAATTGCCACCAGAATACGTAGGAATGCAACTATTTTGATGTTAGATACATAAGTAGGTTTGCTTTGGTTACAGCCATGTTGAGTAATTATCTGCAATGCCTGAGTAGAAACTTCCCAACCTGCTTTCTGCTGCAGTGTCAAAAGATGAAAAAGAGAGATTTTAAGCCACCGACTTTACAGTGCTGGGTTCCTTTTTGCGCAATATACTCTCCCTCTTCCCAGGAATCAGTGATCGCTCATGCTTTAAGGAATGCTCACCATATGTATCATCTTGAAATCAGTTTGGATAGGGCAAACACTTTGACCACACTCAACACACATATAAGAGAGTCTCCTTATACTTTCCCAGAAACTAGTGCTTATTTTATGTTTTATGGGAAATGGTAAAAATAGAAATTCAGAAACAAATATTTTTATTTTCTGAGTAAGGAACAAGGAAATGGTGCCCCTGTCATAACTGAAAGAACTATGATTTTTACACCATCTGCACTATATGAAAAAGTAATTGTCACCTTATCTAACAGGTTGTACCATCTACAGATGCAATGACTGCAGCTAAAATCTTGCTATCGTTTAATATCGATTTCCCTGTGGAGGAATTATTTCCGACTTCTTCATGCATAACTATAAATTTATAAACACTGGTAGGCTTTACAGCATGAACAGCTAATTTCAAGTTGTGCCACAGTATCTCTATTGGGTTTAGCTCAGGACTTTAAGTAATCATTGTCTTGATGCATAACCCAACTGTGTTTAGTATCAGTTCAAGGGTAAATTATCAAACATCCTCCTTAAAAAGTTGTTTATACAAGATTCCTGTTTCCTTTTAATATTTGTAAGTAATCTTGATTCAGAGGCTAAAAGTAATTCCCATGCCATTACACTACCACCACCAAGTTTGTCCATTGGTGTGATGATTTACTGTGCAAGGTGGTACTTGCATTATGCTAGCTATAATAGATCCCCTATCGTCCATATAGTAACACCTTTGTCTGACCAGCCTATATACCTTTTTCCCCAAAGTACCAGAAATTGCTTGAGTGCATGCTGGTGAATTCTTTTAGTTAGCAGTGGTTTCTACCTTATTCATTTCTGAATAGTCTATCAGGGTTAATTTACTGGAGAGTGGAAATTCTGGTGCAGATGTGTATGAGAGCCAATCAACTTTCAATGTCAGCTTGTTCAATTAAGCTTTGACAAAATGACCTGGATGTTGGTTTCTATGCAGAGCAGCACCAGATTTTGCACTCTCCAGTTTTAATAAACCCACCCCTTAGTATCTTACATGAATACTGAGTTTTGGTAAAGTGTGAAAAGCTTTAAGTTCTCTATATGCTTTTTTCAGGAAGCTTTGTGACTTTTTAGGAGACTCCTTAAAGAAATGTCTACAAGCATTCCACTTCTAGAAAGATGTATTACTAAGTGTTTCTTATTTGGAGATTGTGGCTTTCACTCTGATTTGGTGGGACCCAAGAGCCCTCAAAATGGTTCTCTAGCTCTTCCAGATCAGTAGATATCCACAACTTTTTGACTCCTTTAGGAACTTTGACATTATGAAATTTTTGATCTTTGTTTTGGCAAATTGACAGTAATGGAAAGGATCAAATGTGTGGTTTCCGTTGAACAAGTCAAGTCTGCCAAGCTTAACTTTGTTAAAGTATATCTATGGTCAGAATGTAAAATCATATATTCATTTCCACAGTGCATTTCAATTATTTCTAGTCTCCTCCTATTAATCTGAATGATCATGAAGTTAGAAAACTTCCATTGTGAAGATCCCCACACTTTCTTCAATGTGTGACATGTATTCACTATGCTATATGAATATGCACTCCTGTGTTTATATGTTGTAGGAGTGCTACACTTTGTGCTGTCATGTTATTTATATTCCTAGATCATTTATAGGTTGCTTTTTGTAATTCATGGTCCCATTGAGAGACCCTAAGGTATAGCATTAGGATATTAGAGCAATGCAAGCACCACAACAGTGTAAGTAGTCCAGTAAACTTGTTATCGGACAGGTGATACGATCAGGTGTCTAAATGGCAGCCATCATTTAAGCACCTGATCATGCCACTTGCTCAGATGGAGGAGTGTTGAGCTCTCAAAATGTGTTGGATATTGTGTATTAACCACTTGCTTACTGGGCACTTAAACCCCCCTCCTGCCCAGACCAATTTTTTCAGCTTTCAGCACTGTTGCAATTTGAATGACAATTGCACGGTCATGCAACACTGTACCCAAATGAAATTTTTATCATTGTTTTCTCACATATAGAGGTTTCTTTGGTGGTATTTAATCACTGCTGGGTATTTTATTTTTTGCTAAAAATGAAAAAAGCCTGAAAATTTAGAAAACAAAAACAAAACAGTTTCATCGTTTATTATAAATGTTTGAAAACAGGTAATTTTTCTCCTTCATTGATGTGCACTGATGAGGCTGCACTGATGGACACTGATAGGCACTGATAGGCTGCAGTGATAGGCACTGATAGGCTGCACTGATGGGCACTGATAAGGCGGCACTGATGGGAACTGGTAGGTGGCACTGATGGGCACTGATGAGGTGGCACTAATGGGCACAGAGAGGTGGCACTGATGGTTGGTACTGGTTGGTGCTGATGGACAGAACTGATGGGCACTGATAGGTGGCACTTAAGGGCACTGATAGGTGGTATTGATAGGCAACACTGATAGGTGGCACTGATGGGCACTGGCAGGTGACATGGATAGGCAGCACTGATTGGTAGCACTGATAATGAGGCACTGATGGGCATTGATTGCCAGCACTGGTGGGCATTGATAGGTGGCACTGCTGGGCAAAGGTATTTGGCACTGCTGGGCACTGGTAGTTGGCACTGTGGGAACTGGTAGCTGGCACTGTGGGCACTGGTAGGTGGCACTAGTGTGTATTGATAGGTGGCACTGGCATGGGGCACTGGTTGCACAGACCAGCATCCGCTGCTTCTTGTGTGAGGGACCGATGTCCCTCTGACAGAAGCCATCAGCGTGAGGGAAAAAAAACTATCACTGATCTGTTGTTTACATCACGTGATCAGTCATCATTGGCTGACAGCTCATCACGTGGTAAGGGGCTGGGACCTGCCCCTTATTCCGATCTGTGATCAGCTGAGTCTCATAGACTTGGTGATCGTAGAGAACACAGTGTGCGTCCCTGCAGGGACGCGCAAACAACGCATGCTCCAGAGGACGTCTATTGACGGCCTCCCTGTAAAGTAGATACACGCTGTAGCCGCTATTCAGCTATAGCGTGGTAATGAAGCAGTTAAATAAGCAAGTTTACTGGACTGCTCAAACCGCTATGGAGCTCTCCTCTCTCTAACATCCTAACACATTTCATAGGGCCTGCCTTCTGAACTACAGAGGCGCTGAGAGGAGGAGTTTTAGGAGGTGGAATTAGTACAGGAATCACTGCTTGCAAGCAGCAAGGTACCATGGGATATGTAGTCCTTAGAAATTGAAACAGCAGAGGTAAAGCTGCAAAGCATGATGAGAATCCAGGAAGTTGTAGTAAGAGATGACCAGCAGACAAGCAGAACTCACTCAGATTGTCAACAATAACTATTACAATGCCGATGTTATAACATGAAAGTGTATATTGTGACTATAGATCTCTTTTAAACCCGTGTTTTATATTTATCTTTTTAAAGTAGACTTAGTAGAAAAATACCTAATTGCTACCTAGCAGACTCATTAAAGTGTATTTCCAGTTTTGCAGGCAATTTGGGATAACACCTACTTTGTATTTGTTATATTTTTCCATTAACATAGTACAACTTAAAAAAAAATGCTTGTTACCTTTATAAGATTCTCTATTCTTGATCTCTTTGTTTATGAGGGGGCTGGGCAGCCGTGTATGTCTTAATTATGTCATAATTAACCCTGTCTGCACTGTGCAGGCAGATCTTCATTATCATTAGTAAATCGATTTGAACACTGTCTGTCTGTCCTAACAAAGGGTTCAAAATGTAGAGGATGGGCTTCTTGAATTGTATGTTAGCAAGGACAGACTTGGGGTAGACTACTGCCTAGTACACATGGGCTGAATGTCAGGAGACATTGGCTGGTGCAATAAAAATCGGACGGCATTGGGCCTGTGTGTATGTCAGCCAGTCCAACAGAAGCCTTCCGATTGGCCGGCTTCTGTTGTACGAGCATCGTGGAAAACCAGCAGCCAACCGGCTCCTGATTAGCGATGATCGGAGTGTTCTGGAGGGGGGGTTGTCCCCCTGTCAGAACACCACAGCTCAGCAGAGGAGATCACTGTACTAATATTGCACTGTTAGTACAGCAGCTCCAGCTGGACCTGTAATTTATTTTTTCATTCAATCCATTAGTGTGTCCCGAGCTTAAGGCCAGCCATATATGAAGCAAATTTCTTTTCCTGCAACCAACCTGCAAAATTTGCTTAGGTATTTGAATTGCGTATTGTAAATGTGAGCATAATAACCCGGTTATTTTCAAGCTAATTCCATTAATAAAAATGTTTTTTCTGTTCCAGGTAAGCGGTGAAGAGCTACCAAAATTGTGAGGCCACTTCTGGTGGACAATAAAAAATGGGCTTGATCATTCTGAGATTCTCCGTGCTGTTGTTTCTGAGCGGACTTGCCTTCAGCAGAGATGCTGGGGATTCTTTACAAAATCGGACTGACATTACTTCAAACTTCACAATTTGGAGCAAACCTTCAGGGAATCGGACCAATGCTATGGTCTGGTGCCCTGAAAGGACTAAAATCAACCATGTCTTCAAGTACATAAACACTGCAATATCCTGTGCTATTTTTGTCATTGGGATGGTCGGGAATGCAACTTTGCTCAGAATAATCTACCGGAACAAGTGCATGAGAAATGGCCCCAATGCACTGATAGCCAGCCTGGCGCTTGGTGACCTTATCTACATTGCCATTGACATTCCCATTATGGTATTTAAGGTAAGAGAATACATCAGTCCTTCTTTCCCCTACTAAGTGTCCTTTCTAGCAGGAGATGCTTTGTCTCATGATCCACAGTGCTATTCTCAGCAATGTATATAACTTTATAAACAAGTTGATCCTGATGTGACACCATAATACCACTACCGAAGAGATACTGTTTTGGTGTACCTATAACAAATATATGAAACAACTAATATTTTAAAAGCTGCCTATCATGAAGTCAAACCCAAATTATAGCGTAGAGTATATAGAATGGCAATTAATGGTATGTAAGATGCACATTTGTATCTGTCAACACCTTATCCTTATCTAAACTGAAGACCAGTATTGAAGTAATGGCCTGACAGAGAGATATTTGTTGTTTGTAGCCAACATCTTGTTTCTTTTGAAGAATGCTGGAGGCAGCCACCCCTAGCGTTGTTGAGGAATAATTTGATTTCCATTACTGGCTACTGCACAAAAATAAATAAATAAATACATTTAAAAATGTTAAATATATATATATATATATATATATATATATATATATATATATATATATATACTTATCTGCTTAGGCATTGACTATGAGAAATTAAAGTTCAACAACAAGTGCAACTCTGACAAGGTCAAAAAGTAGTGCAGATACAATCTGAACTGTTTGTTGAATGGAAAACATATCTCGCAATCTTAAAACGTCTATATTTGTTTTGTCTCACTAAATGAAGAGATCCCTGGCATACCCAGAAAGACACTTATTCACATATAATAGGCAAGTACAGACATAAACCTAAAGAACACCTAAAACGTTGGTTCGAAATGTAGGCATGCATATTTTGCAGGATAAGCAGTAGGAAGGCAATCAATTTGCCAACCCTGATTTAGAGCTTATATACATATGTATTATTATAATTATTATCATTATGTAGCATACATGAAAAACTATAGGTGGATTGTGTAATTACTGATTGTGTAATTACTGTATATTTGTACATACAACGTTTATTACTATTAGGGAGACATTAAAACTGTGCATTTTAAAATGTTCTGAAGATATAACCATTACTCTCAGAGCTACCCTTTTAATGAAAGAAGCACTGAAACGGGCAACAAATAAAAGTATATCTAAAGGGTTTTTTTTTTCAAATTTTGTATCGAATGGCAACAGGTATTTATTGCTGTTTGTGTTCCTGTTAATGATATCTGCCCCCTCTATTTGTCCTGATGACCACTGTATTTAGGACCCTTTGTCACTGAGATAATAACTAAGATCTATGAAGGGGGCATGTGTTCTGGTGACAACTGTCTAAGATGGCACTTTCCGCTCACTTTTTGCTGTGTCTACAGGAAGATAAAGCATGGGAAGTAAAGGAAAAAATGAAAACTCCCCCAATGGGACACACTTGGAAAAAAACTAGCAGGGGTTTTATTCTATCAAAAGTGAAACATAAAAGTCTTGGCTGGCTTGACTTTAATGGTTCAGAATGTCCAGAACGGATGCTCCATATCTGTTCAGTTAAACATTACTTTTTATTAGTGCTCAGAAATGTTGGGACAATTAAAACGGAGGTCTAGTTATCTCGGTTACATAATAGAGTCTTGAGAATCTATGCTATGTTTTACCCAAGTATCCACCCAAGACATAATGAGTATTGTAGACTGACCAGTTAAAAGGGATCTGTAGTGGTTTTGTGTATATTTACGACGGTCAGTCAGTAAGTTACACACATCTGAATGATCAGAGGAGTAATACATTTTTGGATGGCTCCCTACTATGTTGTATTTAGAGACAGAATGTCCAAAAGGAGGTGGCTTCTGCAGGGCTTAGTTTAAAAAAATCCATAGTGCTCTGTAAAACCAGTTTCAAGGCTGTACTATATATATATATATATATACTTTAATTATCTATAGACAGAGTGAGACCCCGCCGCTGTGAAAATGGAGGTAAAAGTAATTCAAGATTCATGAGTGTGGAGCTTCCGTTTATTGATCATGAATGGAGAAAGGTGTTTTTTCAACTTTTTCAAGGTTTTGGTATTCCCAGATTTGATTCTGGAATTTCAATATCTTTTTGGGAGGGACGAAAACTCAAACCTAGTGTCCAGGTCTCGCAGAAGTATGGCAGGCTGTGAGTGCAGGTTCACAAAGCCCTTATAATGATGGACTTGGGTATAGTTCAGAGCTCCTGGTAGGCAGGTGTACTGTGCTCAAGGGATATTACTCCTTGCTGGATAAGACTTTCCTTGGCCATAGGACTGAGGGAAGAGGGGGGGTTCTGCATTTTTCTGTTACCTATTTTGTTTGAACTTTTACGTTCATTTGATTAGCCACTGAGCTAATCACCCCAAATAGCACTACATAATGTACAGTATCTCACAAAAGTGAATATTGTAAATATTTTATTATATCTTTTCATGCGACAACACTGAAGAAATGACACTTTGCTACAATGTAAAGTAGTGAGTGTACAGCTTGTATAACAGTGTAAATGTGCTGCCCTCCTCAAAATAACTCAACACACAGCCATTAATGTCTAAACCGCTGTCAACAAAAGTGAGTACATCCCTAATTGAAAATGTCCAAATTGGGCCCAAAGTGTTAATATTTTATGTGGCCACCATTATTTTCCAGCACTGCCTTAACCCTCTTGGGCATGGAGTTCACGAGAGCTGCACGGGTTGCCACTGGAGTCCTCTTCCACTCCTCCATGACGACACAACACAGCTGGTGGATGTTAGAGACATTGCGCTCCTCTACCTTCTGTTTGAAGATGCCCCACAGATGCTCAATAGGGTTTAGGTCTGGAGACATCACCTTTACCCTCAGCATCTTTAGCAAGGCAGTGGTTGTCTTGGAGGTGTGTTTAGGGTCGTTATCTTGGAATACTGCCTTGCAGCCCAGTCTCTGAAGGGAGGTGATCATGCTCTGCTTCAGCATGTCACAGTACATGTTGGAATTCATGGTTCCCTCAATGAACTTTAGCTCCCCAGTGCCAGCAGCACTCATGCAGCCCCAGACCATGACACTCTCATGGCCATGCTTGACTGTAGGCAAGACACACTTGTCTTTGTACTCCTCACCTGGTTGCTGTCACACACACTTGACACCATCTGAACCAAATAAGTTTATCTTGGTCTCATCAGACCACTGGACATGGTTCCAGTAATCCATGTCCTTAGTCTGCTTGTCTTCAGCAAACTGTTTGTGGGCTTTCTTGTGCATCATCTTTAGAAGATCCTTCCTTGTGGGATGACAGCCATGCAGATCAATTTGATGCAGTGTGCGGTGTATGGTCTGAGCATTGACAGGCTGACTGTCTACCCCTTCAACCTCTGCAGCACTGCTGGCAGCACTCATACGTCTATTTCCCAAAGACAACCTCTGGATATGGCGCTGAGCATGTGCACTCAGCTTCTTTGGTCGACCATGGCGAAGCCTGTTCTGAGTGGAACCTGTCCTGTTAAACCCCTGTATGGTCTGCTGCAGTTCAGTTTCATGGTCTTGGAAATCTTCTTATAGCCTAGACCATCTTTATGTAGAGCAACAATTCTTTTTTTTTCATCCTCAGAGAGTTCTTTGCCATGAGGTGCCATGTTGAACTTCCAGTGATTAGTATTAGAGAGTGAGAGCGATAACACCAAATTTAACACACCTGTTCCCCATTCACACCTAAGATCTTGTAACACTAACAAGTCACATGACACAGGGGAGGGAAAATGACTAATTGGGCCCAATTTGGACATTTTCACTTAGGAGTGTGCTCACTTTTGTTGCCAGAGGTTTTAGACATTAATGGCTGTGTGTTGAGTTATGTTGAGGGGACAGCAAATTTACACCGTTATACAAGCTGTACACTCACTACTTTTCATTGTAGCAAACTGTCATTTCTTCAGTGTTGTCACATGAAAATATAGAATAAAATATATACAAAAATGTGAGGGGTGTACTCACATGTGTAAGATACTGTATAAAACATTAGTTATATGTATACAACATTGAACCCAAATCATTTTAGTTTACTTTTACCTATAATACAATTAAAAGTTAGTGCCTTTTATACTCAAAGTGATATTAAAGGCTAGTTAATTTGTTTTTTGTTTTTTTTTTTTGACATGTTATACTTACCTGTTCTGTGCAATGATTTTGTGCAGAGCAGCCTAGATCCTGCCCTTCTCGGGTCTGCCGCTGGTGCTACTGGCCCCTAACTCCTGCCAAGTGCCTCCAGAGCAAGCAGCTTGCTGTGGGGGCACCCCAGCAAGCTCGCTCCTGATCTGCTCAACTTCATGTTCATTCACATGCCGAGCCACGGCTCGGCCCTGCCCCCTCTCTCTCCTCATTGGCTCACTAGCTGTGATTGACAGCAGCAGCAGCCAATTTCCTCAGCCATTGAGGAGTGAGAATCCCTGGAGAGCCGAGGCTCTCGTGCACATCGCTAGATCGCGATGGGGCTCAGGTAAGTACTGGGGGGCTGAGGGAGCTGCTGCATAGAAGGCATGAAGGTAAAAAACCTTGAGCCTTTAGAACCACTTTTAGTATGACATATTGACCCTAATTTGTAAAGGTGCAGTAGCATTTAGGACCCCCCTAAGTGTACTTAAAGGCCAATTTAACCCTCCTAATTCATTCATGTATTGTAGTCAGGCTGCATATACAGTAATAAATATGCCTCTTTAATTATTGTTATCAGCTGCAGCAAGGATTTTTTAAAAAAAAAAACTGTGCTGCCAGCACATAGGAAAGTCAAACCATGGCTCTCACGCTCCCAGCTCTCCTGAGGTCTGACTCCCCCCACAAAACACTGCTAGCTTTCTGTGCAGAGCTGTTAGATAGAGTAGTGTTCAGAGGTGCGTGCTGAGAATTGGGCTAACTAGCAATCTGTCTCCCCTACGTGTGTTCTACCCTTGCTGCAAAACTTAGAAAAGTACTTAAAAAAGTAAAAAAAGAGCAACATTTATTTTATATATGAAGCCTGACTGCATTACAGTGATAATTTAAGTGTTAAGTTGGCCTTTAAAACATGCTAAAATGGCCTCTAAAAAATGCTAATTTTAGGAGCTTTTTATTACTTCTTAAGTGATATTGCAGCTAAATTATTATACAGGATTTATATAGAGCCAGCAGTTTGCGCAGGGCTTTACAAAATTAAGACAGTACAGTTAGATCACAATTTGGTACAAGAGGAATCAGAGGGCCCTGCTCGTTAGAGCTTACAAACTAAGAGAGTCTTTATGCTATTGAATGCCAAAATGTCACCTCTCTATCAAATGTTAAAAAAAAAGAAAAAGGCTGTGGCCCTTTAAAACATTATCTGACCTTGTTGTTTATTTACTACTGGGCTGATGTGCAACCTATATAGCCAGATATCCAAATATGTAGATTGCATGCTCAATGTATTACCTGGATACCAAGTAAATGTTATTAGCACGATTATACATACAGTATACCAAAGTCACGCTTCATTCTTGGAAGGTTCCATGTCAGTTGCTGTGTTAGTGTAATCAAAATGTTTATAGCTGTCATGGTTTTGGCCCTAACAGTATCATTTCACATCTGACTCTATGACAAAGCATCATGTCAGGCAGAGAGGTCTCCAAGGTCACATCTGCAAGAGGTTAACATTCACCTAACATATGGAGATCATTTTTACTGGGCATCAGCTGAAATGTCAGACTGAGATTTATAGCAACCCCCTTATCTTGAGAAACATTTGTAGTTGTTTTCTGTTACTGGGTAGCACATATAGTAAAATAGTTTAACCCTTCCGTAACCAGAGTTTTCTAGCCCAGACTAAGTTTAGTAGCATTATCAGCATACAATAGTTATAATGACAGTAGCTCTATGACTAATTTTTCAGTTTAACATTGAGCCTGAGAATCAGAAACACACACAGTTTGCATTCCTAGTTCCCTGTTGCAAAGTTATTTAACATTCTCTCATGTGGACTGAAGAAGGTGCACCGCAGTTATGAAGTAGTTAATATAAGTAATTTCCTACGATATTCCAAAAATTGAAATTGAAAAATATCTGAAGCTGCTGCTATCTTTTTGGACTTTTATTTATGATCTTTTTACTTTTAATAAATGCACTCCTTTGTTTTCCTACTTTAAATTTGTGCTTTCATCAAGGCTTTTATATCATCCAGATGAGTGCTGTTATATTGTTTAACATATGGTGAGGTTTTCTCTCTGGTATATAAAAAAACAGTATAAATAAACAGCAATTTTTTAGCGCCATATAGAGTTCTTTCTGAAACAAAGACACGTTGGTGGGCTTCGCTTATTGAAAAGTAGAAGAAAACATTCATCTCTGTTGAGACCAGACTTTGTTTTGAAAGTTGTTATAAGGATAGCTTATCCTTTCGTTTGCTGTAGTCTTGATACACAAACTAGGGCAATACTAGACATTGGCATGCTTATATTTACTCACATTCAATAAATATTCACCTATATTTTATTTGAGATCAGAGAGGGTGAATTTGTGGATAGAATCTTATTTTAAGTCCATCAGTTATGTGGCAAACATACATTTAGACCATTTTTAATAAAGGCATACTCTAAAATTATGCATAATCTCAATACACCCCTTCTAAAATAGAAAAAAAATAAAATAATAGTTTTACATAGCACAGCAGCATCTACACATGTATGACCCCCAACATTAGAGGTGTTTCATTCTTTCAAAACAAATAAACCTTTGCACTCTGATACTGACTAGTTTTCCAATGTTTCTATTCTCCATCAGTTTCTCTCCCTCACTCTGTTAACATGGCCCTAGTGCTGACAGAGAGGGTCAGGGGAGGGGTAAACAAAGATACAGTGCAGATGGCCAACACCCTTCTTATCACCTCTTATCAACAAATTACGTCTTTGGTTGTTAGGATGCCAGCGGTTGGCCCTCACTGTGCGCCAGGTTGTAATACTGCACACTAAAAACCAGTGGCTTTGTGTAACAAAAAGGCAGGCTTAATCCACCTGTCAGCTTGTTGACAATTTTTGGGAAACTTGGGGCAATATTAAGGCATTTTGCCATGGTACCCCTGAAAAACCCAGGTAGCACCCAGGTTGAAAAAGATTGCTTTAGACTATTGAGCTGTGCCAGTCTCCAGCATTTTTTTTTTAAATAGCACATAATTGCTGATGGAAAACATTGGCTGCTTTATAAACAAAGTGGGTGGATTTACTAAAGCTGGAGAGTGCAAAATCTGGTGCAGCTGTGCATGGTGGCCAACCAGCTTCTAACTTCAGCTTCTTTAACCTTTCATATGCAGAGCTGCACCAGATGTTGCACTCTCCAGTTTTAGTAAATCAACCCCAGTGTATGTTATGGAGAACTGGATTTCAAATTGAAGAATGGAAAAATCAATATGCTGGCTACCGTTGTAGAAAATTGCTCAAATGGGCAGATGTGTTTTATAAATGTGGAGAATAATACAACAGAAATTTATTGGTGAACAAAAGGGGGCCAAATGGCAAATCATGAATTCACCATTTTTTATATGCAATTTAATAACACGCAATATATAATTTAGTAAAAGACAAGCAGGCTGAATCACCACCTTCTTATACCTTATATTCCCAGCAGCGAGCTCTCTTCCTCTAGATCTGCCAACCAGTGTTGATCATGGGTGGCACAGTGGTGTAGTGGATAGCACTTTTGCCAGGCAGCAAAAGGGTTGCTGGTTCAAATCCTAACCACGACACTACCTGCCTGGAGTTTGCATGTTCTCCCTGTGCCTGTGTGGGTTTCTTCCAGGTACTCCAGTTTCCTCCCACACTCCAAAGACATGCTGGTAGGTAAGTTAGATCCTGTCTAAATTGGCCCTAGTATATGTATAAATGTGAGTTAGGGACCTTAGATTGTAAGCTCCTTGAGGGTAAGGACTGATGTGAAAGTACAATATATATGTAAAGCACTGTGTAAATTGACAGCGCTATATAAGTACCTTAAATAAATAAATAACATAAATTATGAGGTGGTCGGATTCTTCCTACATTATTCCATTTGTTTTACATTACAGGGAATAAGTAGCTGGGAAAAACTTTCCACTAGAGTCAGTGAAAAATAGCAGAAACAAGTTGGGTAATTTCAAATATTATTTTAGGAAAGAGTGGCCCCTTAATAATCATGCCCTTGACAATGATGGTGTTGCAACTTTTAGATCTAATGGTAACTGACTAAATTTGTGACTAGTTACATATGCAAAAACAGTTCATCAAATGAACATGCAGTATTTATGTATGCATCATACAACATTGATGTCATATATTCCTAAAAACAATTGAAACATGCATAATGCATTATTGCATAATAAATGAATATACACATTAAACAGCACATTAGTGTACAAACATAATATTGAGTTCAGTGCTCATCCATGATTGCAAATGCTAATTTAAATGACCATTTACTCTCTCTGCTGATCAGCAAAATCAACTAAAAGAGCTTGAGAGCTTCTCACAGGATTCAGATAAATAATAATGTTTTCAGTTTACATGGCCTTTCAAAATGAGGAACACCTTATGCCCGAAGCATATTGGAATTAATTTTGTTTAAAGCAAAGTTTAACATTCGACTGGAAAAACCTGGACGGATGGGGACAATTTATTTCATCATTGTATGCTAAAAGTAGATGTTTGTAGGAAACTTCTTGGTAGATTCATTTGTAAGAGAATAAACCCAACATCATGTACACAGTAACAATTGTTAAAGGACTGGAAAATGATGGGAGTCTAGATGTAAGCGATGTGTAAAATAAAACTCACATACATTCTTATGGTAGCCCCAAGCATTGACTTCATTAGTGTCCAGTTACTGAAATCATTCACAGAGGCATAGCTTGATTGAGGAAGTGCTCTTGAACTTTCTTCAAGTGTTAGGTCACATATCTGTTATTAACATGCTTGGAGATCATATCCCATTAAAACATGCCATAAGAAATGTCTTTTATTTTCTCAGCAAGTCAAATGACTAAGCACGGACTGCAAGACATGAGCTGTATGTGCATAACTAAAGGTCACATGACCCCTGGTGCAAAATTTTAACAGCCACTTAATCAGATCTCACACAATCATTTTCAAAGATTCTGTTCATCTGTTTAATAAATGGGATATAGATTGATTAACTTCAGAAAGCCTCCTGCTGGCTCCAACAGCAGATAACAGCACATAAAAAATCAAGTTATCTTTTGTAAAGACATTAACGTAGGTGTAAAACTGGCAAACAAGAGGAGTAGCAACCATATGGCATCCTGATCCTATGAGTCTAGGAGAAGTTTCATCCACTCTTCTTCTACTTATTATACATTGTGCAAGCTTCATATGAGATGCTATAGTGTACACAAACAAAAATAAATGGAGCATTTATGTTCATTAAATGGGACTTTTGCATGTAAAGCTTCAAGTGTCTTCCAAAGAAAACCCCAACAGGAAAAGAAAAGTAAAAAGCAACTAAATAGACAAAAATCACAAACAAAATAAATACAGTATATTCTTTCTGCCCGCTACAAAAATAGCAAAATTACTTTTATTAGATTAATCAGACCAACTTAATGTAAGATAATGAAAAGCTTTTAAATGTTTTTTTTTATAATTCATTTCCACTTGATATACCCTAATATAATATAATATGATTTATAATATTGGGCATCCATTAAATCCTGCTATTCTTATATATATATATTTACTGAAGCAATATCAAACATACTAAGTTGTATATAATCCACGAATGTTGATCCATAAGTGGACCATTACAATCTTATTTCATTTGCAAAATGGCGACTTGGGTCTGGCTTAGGCAGCAAAACAGTATTTATGCTTGCAACAGTAGCTTTTTTCCGTAGTAAACGGACTACTACTAAGGTCTAACTTCAACATGTGTTAGGCAGAGCAATGCAAAGCAGGCAATCCTCAGGGGAGTTCCTGAAGATCCTCATCAAATTTGCTGGAAGTGAAATACACAGTTGATGGGTTGGGTTGATGTTGATTGCCTGGAGTATAACTAAAGGCAAAACTTTGTATTTAGTTTTGGATACAGTGAAGAGGGATTAGAACACCTATTGAGCTTTTATTGCTGTCTGTGTCCACATTATGGAGATTTACCTGTTTGTCCTGTTTACCATTATCATCGAAGTTACAAGTGAGTAAGAGCATCTGAAAACTCGAAAAGCCCTTGCAGGCTTTGCATCACTCCATCTTTATTAAATGATGCACTTGAAAGACACACTTAAGCCTTGTAAAAACAATGAGAATATCAGCTGAATTATCATCCGTTTTTTGTTTTTTTTTTTGCCTGCTCGTCTCATATTGAAAATGAAGAGGTTACTAGAGTTACAAAAATTCTTGTACGAGAGAATACAACTTCAGAAGTTATGTAATGTGTTATATGGTATTGTAGTGCATTATTTTGTTTCTGAGCATGTGTGGTCTTAATCTTTTGATTTTTTTTAACCTAATACTGTACTGAGTAAATGAAAATAGTTCTTTCTGGTTTCATACAGTATTTTTTGTCCGATTTTCTGTACTCATTAGGCAGTCCCTGGATGAGTCAGTTTGCTTTTGTTCAGCCAGTGAGTTGAATGAAAAAACTGACTTGATTTCCCCATCCACACACTCAATGTGGATGGGGGAATCCTCCCCAATGAACTATAGTATTCTGACAGCGTGGAAACTTCTCCGCAGCTTCATATCTAGGTATTTATTTTTGTGATAAAAAATAACCACAATCTGGTAGATCCTTTAGGGACTTTTAGGTACATTGCTTCTCAATAAACCAATCCATTTTGCCTTTATTATATCTTTAAAAACATATTTTTTCCTAATAAGTATTGTATACAACATTTATGCTGCTCCAGTACATAAAAAAATCTCAATTTTATTTTAGGCCTTGTGGCTATACATCATCATACTCTACAATACAATTAGTTGATGGGGAGCTTCTCTACACGTTTCTCAGGCAAAATGAGCTGCTTCTTTAGGAAGAATATCAATGGGCTGCCCTATGCATGAGAAACTCAAAAAAGTGCCCAACTTATATGTGAAATTGTGCCACACCACAACATGCGTTAGCAAGATGTGTGGGGGTGACATTAAGAATAACTGTACTGCCACGCATTCGCAAAAGGGCGTGTTTGTGTGTGTTGCATGAAAGCATGCGTTTTTGCACACATTCCCGCAATGCATAGTTGGGAACAAAGCCTAAGGATTTTATGAGACTGTTATTTACTTATGTATTTTTCCCGAATAAGCAGCTCATCTAGCCCGAGAAGCTCCCCATCAACCAAGACCTTAAGGGTTCATGCACACTGGCTTATAAATTGCTGCTTCTACAGAAGTTCTGTGTTTTGCTCATAGAAGCAGCTCAATGTTATTCTATTTGTCCTTGCACTTTTGGACGATTACAGGCATACTTTTTTTGTTTCAATAGTTTTTATTGAGTATTTCGATACATATAACAAAAACATGCAAAATATATTAGATGCAGCTGATATTATTCATATCAAAACATAGCTTAATTACATTTTGGTAGAAGTCCGTTGATGCGTAGCTTTACCTAAACTACTTGGTGGCCAAGAATCAACGGGGTACAGGCATAAAACACAGTTGGCATATAAAAGGAAAGAGGGTGGGGGGTGTGAGGGTGCCACCCCCAGGGGGAGATGGCTCCCCCCACCTCACCAAACAGCAGGTGCATATGATAGAGAGTCAGTGCAAATCACTACTAGCAAAGGGATAGCAGGTTAGTTCAACGTGCATCAGTAGCTCCCAAGAAGCAGCTGGTTAGACTGATAGTGTGCACAAGGGGTGTTCTATCCAGAGAGTCCATCTCTTTTGATATAGTGGGATTTGTAGATGCAAACATGTATTCCATGAGCCCTTGGTCATTCAGAGAGGAGAGGACATCGAATATTGAAGGAGGTTCTGGGGCTTTCCATTTTCTGGTGATGGAGAGTCTAATGGCGATGAGTATATGGGTCAGTAGGGCATGATAAAGTGCTGGCCAGGAATCAAAGTTTAACCCAAACAGGATCATTTGTGGGTAGAGAATTATTGGTCTATGGAACATATCAGATAGGAATTTGCTGATACTCTGCCAGAGGGAGGATAGTTTAGGACACGACCACCAAATATGTATAGTTGATCCTTGTTGGCCACAGGCCCTCCAGCAGCTGTCTGTGACTGAAGGATATATCTTAGCGAGCTTGGTGGGGGTGAGGTACCAATTGTGGAATATTTTTTGTATTCCTTCCCAATGATTGAGACATTTGGAGAATTTCAGGGGGGCGGTGCAGCGCCCAGAGCCATTGCTGCTGTGTATACGTGTGGTGGAGATGGTGTTCCCAATTCAACATCGCAAGGGATTTATTGGGGAATGTGTTGTTGGTCAGCAGTTTATAAAAGTAAGATATGCCCTTTTCCGTAGAGTTGGTGTTGCAGTAAAAACGTAGTGCGTGCCCCAAGAGGGGGTTCTTTGACCAGGTAGTTTTAGAAAGAAGGGAGCAAACTCTAAGGTACTTGAATAGGTCTTTGGCTGGTAGTTGAAAGTTATCCCTCAGGGATAGGAAAGGAAGCGTAGTGTTGTCGTATAAGTGATCCAATGAGGTGATTCCGGCTTGTGACCAAAAGGTTAACGAGACATCAGGCAGGATAGCTTGCAATGTTACAGGCATATTTTAAACTCAGCGTTTAGTGGCAGGGAAAAAAAACCTTCTGGTTTGCGTATCTTATTGGAACTTTCTGACAGAGAATATGTAAAACTCTCCTAAATTCGCCTAAACTGTGTACAAAAAAATCTCTATATGAGTGATGTTTTCTGCCAAAGGAATCAGTGTTTTTTAAGCCCAGTGTGCATGGAGCCTAAGGGTTAACACACTATATTATAGAATATGATAATGTAGAGCCATAAGGCTTAAAATACAATTGAGTTTGATGTTAGAGGGAATTAAATATGAGAGGATACAAGTACATGGTGTATAGATCTATGGAAAATGTTACATATAATACTTTTTAAGAAAATTAGTTTTTAAGATGTAATAAATAGAAAAATAGATTTGAGATAAAATGTTAATACAATTTATTGAGAAGCAAGATACCTAAATAGTCCCTAAAGAATCCACCAGATTGTTGTTCTTTTTTATTTCTCTTTCTAGCTCTGGTTGGCATAATCTTATTGATCTCCATGAAAACAAAAACAAGGTAGACCCAGTGTGCATTTTAGGAAGGATGGGGCTGGGGCCAATGCAGATACAATGATGCCACTTTCTGTGGCAACTTTCTCAAGTGGAAGAGCTTCCGCATTACCCCGACATGCTGTAAATTTAAAGAGGATCTTCATGTATCCTAGTGCATATTAAATTTACCCCTCAGTAGTACTCTGTTTACTGTGAGACAAATCCACTGTACCCACCATAAAAAAAGTGTTGTGGTGCCTAACCAGAACCAATATATACATTGCCATTTTGCAAATTAAGACGTTAATAGTACACATATGGACCAACATTAGTAGACTATTTATATATGTGTTTGATATTGCTCTACTAAATATGTAATATGTGAAAGTCGAATATATCTTCAGAAGACTTATGTTTAAAAATCTGATTTTAATTTTAAATTCAAATTTAAATTCAGGATTCAGGATAAAATGGCAGGTTCTGTTTAAAGAACCCCCTAGCTGTTGATACTTCTTAGTCCACTGCCTCTGAATTCAAAACCTTTGGAATAACCCAACTTTTGGGTATTGGAGGAGCATGTTCCCTCCTCTTTTTCCTCCCAGAATACAGTGCTCAAGCAAGAGTCACTAATCCCCAGGCCACATCATTGCCATGTGAGAGAGGGAAGGAAGTTATCCTACCCCACACCATCCTCCATGTAGCTCTGTTTTTGATAAGAAACAGGGGAGCATAAATATTGGGAGTGACCTTTAAAGAGAACCTGTAAGTTTTGCCTTAATGGGCAAAGTGAACATTTCTCTTTTAGTTGGTTCTCATGGAGCAGTTTTAATTTCCTTTCGTTGCATTGGTTTAGTAAGTTCAGTTCTGTTGTGTCTCATGCCAATTTATTTCCTGTAAGCTAAATATCGGTTTACACTATCTTTCTACTGTCAGAGTAGATAGTTGGGTGGATTTACGAAAGGCAAATAGACCGTGCACTTTGCAAGTGCAGTTGCACTCATTTTCCTAAGTGAATGTACATGTGATAGAGCTTCACTTTGTAAAAAATACCCAATCAGATGCAATGAAAATTTAAAGAAACAGCATTTTTGCTTGCACATGATTGAAATAATGGCAATCAGCAAAGCGTTGCCACATTTACTAAGCTCTGGGGAAAATTAGGGCAATGAGTTTTAAGACACTTCTGTCCAAAACCATTTATACTGTGGTAACTCAAAACCTGCTGCTAGAGTTTATTTTTTAATTTATCCATGTATTTTGTACATTTTCTGCTGCTCAGTCAAAGTATTTAGCATTTTACATATAAGATAACCATACTGAATAACCATATTGATAAATCGAAGAAAACATAATATGATAAAAGAATAGGCCTCATATTCTCATTACTAGGTTTCTCACTATTGAAAGTGGTTTATCTCAATAACCCAGGCTATCTTTGTGATCTGTGAAAGCTTGCATTGTATGAAGTAATGAATCCGAGTATAATAGTTCTGCTGTATTAGAGCCTGTGAAAATGGCTTCATCACTCATTGATAACAAATTTCACTTGCCTACAATTAACCACAATAGTACTTTTTTTTTTTACTTTAAGAGCCAATTTATACATACCCCAAATCTAGCTACATAAAACCAGTTATATGCAAGTAATTATAGTTTTAGACCTAAAGCTGGCCATAGATGGATCAAAATTTAGCCAGTTCTGCAGATACCGGTTGAAATCTGATCCACCTACGGCCGTTCCTGTTTGAGTGGAGTCGATCTAATGATATACTCCTGCTGAACAGAACTGTTGTTATATTTTCATTCGATCAGCACTTGCAGCCAACCTGCCGTAGTGCTGATTAGTGTATTCTAACAGCGGAGGAGTCCCGCTGTCAAATCCAATAACACAGCAGGGAGGATTCCCCCATCCACCTCAAATGTGTGGATGGGGACTCTTTTTTTGATCAGCTGATGATCTAGCTTTACTTGACAATTTTCAAGCCTTGTTTAACATGTATATAGTACTCAAAAATGGGGAACCGGTGGGACTTTAGCAGTACCGTGATGCCGTCCAACCGACGTTCACGACTAGCTTACTTTTATATTGTTGTCAAGACAAGTCGTCCTCATATAGTAATCTAGCTGAGGTGAGTTTGTCCTTGCCGGCATCCACCTAGTCTAAAGTTGGCCATAGA
>BLSH010185810.1:451053-475722 GCA_018402905.1 Glandirana rugosa
AAAGTAATGTCTATTCTTTTCAAACAACTGCTTCTCTTAAAAAACGGTTTCCGCTTTTGTTGATTTCGAGAAACAAGTTGTATTTACACTTGAGGACAAATCCAGAAGATACATGTCTCCCCTGCTGTGTGACTGCTCTATGGAAAAGATGTGTATACCTCAATGCATTCCAAGGGGACTGAATTGTCCCACAGATGTCTGCATACAGCCAACAAACTTTTCTTATCTGTAATGAAATTAATGAGAAGTTTAATAGAAAAGTATACAGTTTCAATATCATGTTATTAGGCATTCAAGTCACATTATTATTTTGTGTTTAGTCCAAAATACCCAGAATAATAAAAAAAATATGTAGAAAAAACAAAAAGAATAAATGTTGCAGACACTAACGCTTTATTTCCTAGAACCCCACTCCAAAAACAATCCACCCCCCCCCCCCAATAAAAAAAGCTAATCAAAATCGAAAAAAATATCTAAAACATTACATGGTTACCTTATCTTCACCAATGAGAAATCTAAAAGTTTGGCAGGGGGAAATTACCAAATTTGTACAAATGTAATCAAGTCATACTGGAAGCCTATGGCCAGCCATAGATTAAGCAATTTTCTTTCCAGCAACCACGGGTTGCAGGACAAAAAATCGCTTGATTCCCCCATCAACACATTTAATGTTGATTGGGAATCTCTACCGCAGAGCTATTGTGCTCTCCTGGCAGGGGAAGCTCTTCCTGCTGGGAGAACACAGTGATCATTGCTAGTGGCTATAACAGCCGTTGGCAATAATTACATGTAAAATCTGGCAGGCTGGTTGTACCCAATTTGATTGATCGATCAACTTGGGTATATTAAGCCTGCCAATACATGGTTCGAGACTCAGCCGGTTCCTGCAGAACCAGCTGAGATTCGAACCATCTATAGCCGGCTTAAGTCTTTGGTTATAAGCTTAAAGGAGACCATATGGGTAGTGAGAGGTGTGCTAATTATATTTAATTGGCTAAAGATGTTTTTGGCATGAAAAGTTCTTACTTTGGCTAGTTTTGAAAGAAGATTTTTTTATTCCCTATTCGGGTTGATAGTGAAAATTTCCTAACAATTCTCTCCCATTTGTTTCTGGCAGTTGAACAGAGTGGCAAGAAAAGGTAAGCATATGCTGCCACGGAGATCTGAATTAATTTGAACCCATTGCTTTGCCTTAGACAAACCACAGATTCATTTTTAGCATCTTAAAGTGTAACTAAAGGCAAAACATGTTTTTGTTTTGTTGGGTAGAGTAATGTACCCCCTGTCATTGTTTTTCCATTTGTGTCCCTTAGGGGAGACTTCCCTTTACTTCCTGTTCCATAGCCAAAACTGGAGGAAATCCCTCCAAAGTAAGGGAATCCCTGGTGGTCACCAGAATCAGCAGAACTAGTGTCTCCATTAGAAGATTTCCCATCTATTACTGTTCTGAAGTCAGTCGAAAATTTGGGATTTTCTTACTTACTTTCACTTTCCATGATAACAGTAAACAGGACAAATAGAGAGGGTGAATCTCCCTAACTGGGGCACAGACAGCAATAAAAACAGAAAGGTGTTCTAATCCCTTTCCACTTCAATGAAAGCTAAAAAATGTTATGCCTTCAGTTATACTTTAAACAAGAATTTCAGATATGGGTAGAACCAGATGGACTGATGACTTTTATAGGGAACTAAACTGGCAGGATCTATTCACTGAAGTTCTTGACCCTTCCTGATGTATCTGTTTTGCTTTAGTAGGAATGGTCTCAATGGAGGGTTAGACTCCTAATGACCACAGAAGATGGATGGCTCAGGCACTAAAGTACTGTACATCTACATTGAGTACCTCTAGTTTTCTTTGTGGTTTTTAGCTCCCAAAGGCTATAGCCTGTGCTTTGTATGTTTGGAGTTTTACATTTAGCCAACATCCATAGGATTGGTATATTGGTGTTGTCTAAGTGTCTATCATATCAACAGTAGTAAAAGAATAAGTAAAACAAAAATGGGTAATATGTCCTGTGTCATGGTAAGTTGGACAGGAGGACTTCTGTGTGGTTTTGCATAGCATAATTGCATAGATTTAAATGCCTGGTAATGGTACAAAGAGGCCAACCACAAAAATGTTTTCATTAAGTGTTTACCTACTTAGACATTGATTTGTCATGTCTACTGCTTTGTATGAGCTTAGATGTAAAATAAGTACATTCATTGCATTCAGAGTAGTAATCATTGTATCAACATCATCTCCTGACCACAGATGAGTTTAATGTAGAAGAACTGTAAAGCCTGGAGTGGTTACCGTCAAGCATGTTTAATCTCTGCTTTTCTATTTTAGTTAATTCCTGTTTCATAGTAGGTCCGATCATGGAAACATAAATAGGAACAGAAAACAGACTACAGTAATTTGGAAAGACAATTAAAGAAAACTCAACGAACCTTGGTCAAGTTTTCTGTTGTTCTTCTGTGCTCCTGTTACATCATCAGTCACAGTTTAAATCTAACATTATTTTCACAACAACCCAAAAAAAAACGAGGAAAGATGGCAAAGCCAGTTTTTTTAGTAATTTGCTACTAATACATCCAAACATGCACTTTTTATGCCTGATACACGTCTGTGTAGGTATTGTAAAGCCAGAGAATGGTAATGGGCCAGACTTTTCTGCAGAATTGTGGTGTAGTGTTTGCACCAATACCATTTGTTACATAGTTATCATACCAAGGCAATGGACACCCCAGTTTGGATGATAATGTGCAAAGGGTTTATTCACCCAACATCTAATTTTTAAGGATTTCCATCAAGTTTTCCTTTTTACAGATACAAGGTTTCTCTTAACAGCTGTTTGTATGGTCATATGGTAAAATGATGCTTTATTACTTTCTGGAAGTGGCTTACTCAGTGAGACAGGTTACATTGTATACATGCAATGAAGGCAAGCAACATAACTTCCCTTCTTATCAACAGCACATACCTTCCTGTTACTGTTTAGTGGTTGACGACTTTCTCCCTTTCTCCCATTTGAAGGTACTGAGCCAATCACCAAGGCATTGAGCAGAGTGCATATTCAGCTTAATGAAGGGTTATAGGTTGTCTTAAAGAGGTTGTCAAGTCTCTGCTCCCCACCCCCCAAAAAAAAAAAAAAACTGCAAGAGAAAGACATAATGAGCTAGTATGCATCCCATACTAGCTCATTATGAAATACTTACCTTGAAGCTGTTGCAGCCGTCTCGGCACACCGATGTGACCGGCAACATGCCACTTCCTGGTCCGCGGCTCCGGCCAATCACAGTGCAGGCTCCAGCTCTCTGACTGGCGGAGCCGTGTTGACATCACTCCTGCGCATGCACACGGGAGTCGTCATTTACGGCATGCTTACAGGAGAAACGGCACCCTGGGCCACCCCAGGGGCCGATTATTCAGTGCACATGTGCCAATGACGTCGGCACATGCTATTACAGTGCATATCTCCTAAACTATGCAAGTATTTGCAGGCTTACCTGTAGGTTAAAGTGGTTGTAAAGACTCAGGGCTAATTTCGGACAGGCCTTAGAATACATAGGTACTTTTCTGCAGTACTATCTAAAATACCTGGGTGTGATTCAATTGTATAGCAATTATATGTTCACCCCCCTTCATATCGTCATTACAAGTAAACATGATGCTGCTTTAACTTAAGCAGACCTATGAGGAAGAAAGTGCTCAAGGGTCCGGTCTTTTAAGATGCTGAATTGGCTCTTAGGAGAAACATGTGCATAATAAATGACAGGAGTGCCTTGAGAAAGCATTAGATACACTTTGTACCATTTGCCTTTCCTTCATAAAAAAGTCTTAACTTCCTGATGACATGAGCTGTAATAACTACCTGCTTTAACCCTTTTACTGCCGCCATAAATATTACGGCATGGCAGTGTTGGGATGTAAACACATATTTATTTTATTTTTTCCAGAGCAGACTTTGAGTATATATATATATATATAGTAAATATCTATATGATTTGGGTGTAAACCTGTCCAATTACTTCTATAATCCAGGAACTGTGCAAATCCCCCACTTGGGGAGAATTATTAAAACTGGAGCACTCAGAATCTGATGCCACTGTGCGTGGTTGCCTATCAGCTTCTAACTTCAGATTGTTCAATTAGGCTTTGACAGTAAAACCCTGAAGCTGACTGTTTTCTATGCAGAGCTGTACCAGATTTTGCACCTCCAGTTTTAGTAAATCAACCCTCATGTGTCCTTAGCTGATCTGTTCCCTCCATAAGTCATCCATCAACCCTTTCAGACAGGACAGCAGTGGGGAGATAAGAATTGTTTGTTTCCCAATCTCTCCTAAGATCAATAATCCTGGAAACACTCAGTTCTGAACATTTTTGGGTTCAGAGCTGTTAGATCTCATCCAATAAACAAATAAGCAAGAACAGTCTGAACTCATTCTGGTTGATGGAGGGAGAGAGTACAAAAGAGGCATTAAGGGTCAAAGAGAACCCTGATGCCTCTGTAAAAAAATACCCATCATGCTGCATATGTTATCACATAGGGGGCTTGTCAGCACCCCTATGATAGCAATGAAGTTCAGTGGAAAAAAATAAATAAAAAGAGCATTTTAAAACAATTAAAATATAATGTAAAAAACGTAAAAAAAAAATTAAAACCCCTCAGCCCAATGGGCATACTTGTACAAACCTTTGCGCTTGTACAGTTTTTATAAGAAATTGACGAGCTATAAAGGGTTTTAAAGAATCACCCATGAACAATTCTGGGTATCAGTACTGTCACCATTGTGCAGCCACACACATTGTAAATCTTGAATATCTGCCATCAATTAACTCAACTCAGCTTTATCTTTTACAGAAAATTTACAGAAACTTCAGATATTTTATTGTGTTTGTGTGCACTATAATTAATTAAAATAATGTTTTGCTAAAAATATAGATTTGTTAAACAGTTGTGCTAAAATCATGCAGCATAGAAAATTGCAACTACCAAATTTTTATACTATGAATCTTTTGCTATTAGAAAATATATAATGTTTTGGGGTTTTGCTTGTGTTTTCATTAAAAAAGTAAATCTAATGTGTGCAAGAACAAAAATGGTGTGGCATCAAAAGGGTTAAAAGACTACAGGGTGGGCCATTTATATGGATACACCTTAATAAAATGGGAATGGTTGGTGATATTAACTTCCTGTTTGTGGCACATTAGTATATGTGAGGGGGGAAACTTTTCAGGATGGGTGGTGACCATGGCGGCCATTTTGAAGTCTGCCATTTTGAATCCAACTTTTGTTTTTTCAATAGGAAGAGGGTCATGTGACACATCAAACTTATTGGGAATTTCACAAGAAAAACAATGGTGTGCTTGGTTTTAACAGCTTTATTCTTCCATGAGTTATTTACAAGTTTCTGACCACTTATAAAATGTGTTCAATGTGCTGCCCATTGTGTTGGATTGTCAATGCAACCCTCTTCTCCCACTCTTCACACACTGATAGCAACACCGCAGGAGTGAAAGAAAAAAGTTACATTAAAACCAAGCACACCATTGTTTTTCTTGTGAAATTCCCAATAAGTTTGATGTGTCACATGACCCTCTTCCTATTGAAAAAAAAAAGTTGGATTCAAAATGGCCGACTTCAAAATGGCTGCCATGGTCACCACCCATCTTGAAAAGTTTCCCCCCTCACATATACTAATGTGCCACAAACAGGAAGTTAATATCCCCAGCCATTCCCATTTTATTAAGGTGTATCCATATAAATGGCCCACCCTGTACTTTGAACTACTTAAAATGTACAAGGCATTCATTGAATTTTCAGTTTTAAGGCTTTACACACAATGAGAATTTTGGACAAATGATTGTCGGGTTTTTTTTCTGCATGCTCTTCTTATATTGAAAATGAAGAGGTTACTCAACTTACGAAAATTCTCCTATGACAAAATACAACTTCAGAAGTGATGTAATGTATTGTATTGAATTTGTATTGCATTTTTGGGTGAAAGCAGTGTTGATTAAACGAAAATGGTACGATCTGGTATCGTACAAGAACAATGTTTGCGTTTGTCCCTTCGGATAATTTCAGATGAACTGTCATGATTGGCTCTCGAAAGCTGTGTACTAACGATCAGGTTATCGTACAATTGCTTCAAAAGTGGTATTTTTCATACAATTTTCTGATCGTGTGTACTAGGCTTTAGGTTCTTTGTTATAGTTAATTGTGTGTTACATAGCACAGCATGCATGTAGTAACTGCCTGTCTGCAGTATATGTTCACACAATGCATATATTTTGTTTAGATTGGAAGGAAATGTAGTAGCTGTTTCTGTCTAAAACAATAGCAAGTTCAAAGGGAGGAGGAGAAAGGGAGAAGACACTACTGTATAATTATAAGCATGGTTTCAATGTACATACAGTATACATGTACTGTATGAACACTAAAGGTGACCATACATTTATCAGCTTTTTTTCTATCACCCAGCAGGCTGATTGAAAGAAATTGAATGGAAATCATAAAGCAAAATATAATCAGCGCAATATTCAAAATACTCAGTGCAACTATACAATACACAAATGAAATGGCAATAGCCTGCAACTAGGGTTAACAAGATTGCCGCCCACACACCTCAGAGTGTATCCACATGTGACTCTCAGCAAACACATAACCAACAAAAATGGTGTAGCACAAACTATAAGAAAAAAGCTATAAATAAAGTCCAAATATTGTACAAATTCTATCGTAGTGCAACTTTAAGTGATAGTTCATAGAATCAATATTTTCATAATATCCAGTGACTTCAGTGACCACCACATCTAGTAGAATTGCCTGCCCACCTCCAAATGGTGACCCCACTACAGAGTCATACAAGTCTGGTTTATCGTCTTTCAGGATACCCTAGGGAAAATCTTCCTCCAAATGAACCTGGATCATGCTGGCCTCATCCTTAGAATAGGGACCCCATAACTGAGTCACACCCGCCTGATGTCATAACTCTAAAACTGCCAAGAGGAGATGAATCTTCCTCCCATTGTGCCTGAATCACACTGACCTCCTCCTGGGGGCTCGATCAGTCATGTGTGGCCATAAAATGACAAAGGCAAACCATAGTGCTCTCTGCTACAAATGTTTTCAAAACTGTACACAGGGATTAAAATACTCACATAAATATGTGCAAAACATGCATATCATCAACTCTTAACGTTGATATAAAAAGGAATAAAAACATCATAAATGGTGGCACCTCACACCTGTATGCATTACACTCTGAAATGAGTGTAAAGTGAAAGGGTACTCTCGCGCTATCACAGAAAATTAAACAAGTGAATGAATAAGTAAAATACCTGCTGCAAACACTGATAGGTGAGTACACACCAGTAAGTATAGATTCAAATTAAAATAGTGGTGCTCCGCCGTTATTTAATTATTCAAATAACAGCGCAACACCACTATTTTAATTTGACACTCTGAAATGAGCTTCTTCAGCACTTGCTGAAGAAGCTCATTTCAGAGAGTAACGGTTAAAGGTGTGAGGATCCGCCATTTATGATGTTTTTATTCCTTTTTATATCAACGCGGAGAGCATGATCCAGGTTCATTTGGAGTAAGATTTTCCCCGGGGAATCCTGAAAGATGATAAACCAGGCTTGCATGACTCTGTAGCGGGGTCACCATTTGGAGGTGAGCAGGCAATTCTACTAGAGGTGGTGGTCACTGAAGTCGCTGGATATTATGAAAATATTGATTCTATGAACTATCACCTAACGTTGCACTACGGTGGAATTTGTACAATATTTGGACTGTATAGCTTTTTTCTTATAGGTTGCACTACACCATTTTTGTTGGTTAAAGAAATTGAATGGATTTCCCCTTCTGCACATTTGAGGTGGATGGGGGAATATTTCCCCCCTGCACTATTGTATTCCGACAATAGGGACTGCTGTGCTGTCAGAAAACACTGATCAGCACTGCAGCCAGTCGCCAAGCCAATCAGTGTTGCAGCCACTCAAACAAAGATTTTTTTCAACAAGCCCATTCATGAGTATTCAACCATTACATCAACTTCTCACAAACGGGAATGGCCATAATTTGATCAAAATGTGTCTAGTCTTTGCTGAACCAGCCAAAATTCGATCCATCGGTGGCTAGCTTTAATAATTGCGTACTTTCATATTCAAAGGAACTCTGTCATGTGAAAATCAAGAAGTCTGTCATTGCAGAGCTCTCGTTTTGAGCATTCTAGTTCGCTGGCTGTCATGCTGAAGCTTTGGCTTCAATGCTTTCTAAGTCGCTGACCCGAAACAGGTATAGAGATTAAACATTTAGACACACCTCTGACATTCATTTACAGAATGCGTGTGCTGGGTCTATGACTCAAATGTACTTGGACACAGCCAGACAACTAGAATTTTCTTCAGGAAGCCAGCAATGGCAACCCCCAGGTTAAAGGCAAATATAACCAAAAGGCTAAGATTAAGTGCATACGTTGCCAGTGGGATGCTCTTAAACAGATTTATTGTTGCACACAATTTTCTCAGGATGTTATACTATTTCTTTCCTGTTATTTATGGACCATGGAATATTTGTAATGCAATTACTGTACAATTTATGTATACAGCAATAAACATGTCTACATTAAATAAAACCATCTAATTCTGTGTTCTTCTCCAGCTTCTTGCACAGCGGTGGCCATTTGATCAGTCTGAAATTGGAGCAGGTCTTTGCAAGGTCTTTCCATTCGTTCAGAAGGCTTCAGTTGGAATCACAGTGCTCAACCTGTGTGCACTAAGTGTGGACAGGTATGCTTATTTTACTACTTTTCATTTTCACCCTAACTGGCTTTTTCCCCTTTCAGGGAGTTATTGACGTCTGCCCAGCAAATGCTGGAGAGAAAACCCTGGCAGACTGTGCCTATTACCTGGCCATGTAATCTCTCAAAGCCCAATTCCAGGTCAGTTTTTTATTGTCCCCCTGAAAGGCTAAAAAAGAGCAGTTCAGGCTGCAATACTCACCTTCAATCCAAAACTGATCCCATTGCCTCTTTTTCACCAGAAGAATGCATCCACTCCACCAGCATCATTCAAACCAAAAGAATGGGGAAAGTCTTCATGGACCCCCCCCCCCCCACACTTGCGAATGGAACCCTGCACTCACAGTGTATTGATGCAGAGAGCAACCCTAATGTCATAAAATCAGTGCCACTTTGTGAATCATCCAAGACCACCCGCCACAGGGAAAAAGCTGTTACTGATCATAAACGGATACTGGAGGTGACAAACCTTACTGGGTCCCTAATTAGTCATCTGCTTTTATTATCACTGTATACCTTACTTGGTTCCTAGATTCTAAACTACACATGTCATGAAAAATATGGGAGCTGCTCTTCTGGCCTCTATCTGAAAATACTTGTTGCCCAGCATTGTCTGGTCTTATTGCTTCTCAATCACTCACCTAGAACATAGAAAAAACCCAACCTCACCCGCAACAAACATGGAACAAAAGAATTCCATAAATGAGCCTGTGTTCTTTGTTTTTATACTTCTTCAGGGTTGATGACTCCACAAATATTTAAGCCAAAACATCAGCATGGCAGTCAGACAATCTATGCAGCACTAATTATGCAAAAACACAACCACACATAAACCAAATAATAATATATTGTGAAGTAAAAGTCTTTTATATGAATCCAACAATCGTGCCTTCTTTCCACACTCACAAATAGGGGGTCTTACCGATTATTGCAAACACTTCTCCTTTAAGATGGCCTCTCCAGCTCTTTCTCTCTTCTCCTCTTCCATTCAGCTACATATAAAAAAAAACTAAATAGTGCTTTATCCTTTTATTGCTTTATTTGCACACTTCCACATAAAAACAGCACTCATATTGTTTGGGCACTCACAAACACCAAGATACAATCACCTGTATGCTAAAAACTCTCATGCATGTAACATTGGTGGTCACAAAGCTTTGATGCCAATATTTCCTGTTTTCCTGAACAAGATGTCATCCAGAAAGCCCCACCCTACATGTTTGTCACAGGGTCACATGACTTCCCCCCGATTAACACGCTTATATCGGAGTGTGGTAGGTGTTAGAACCCTAATATTACAGATTGTGGTATTTCATCATAGCAGCTCACAGGGGACATATTTTTTTGCGTGTTCTCCTTTAGGGTTGTTGCTCTCTTTTTAACATGTGTGGAGCTTTTTTAAATCAGCCTATGTACAAGTAAAACAAAGAATCTAATATTTTGTTTGTTCACAGCCATTTTGTGAGCATGACCTTAGCAAGTCACAAAGATATTTTCTTTTACAGTTTATACATGTTTAAAGAATTGTTGTTGGACTACAATTCTCTGCAATTGCAAGCCATAAATTTAACAAAATTTGTAGATCAGCAAGGAATTTCTCCAGAGGGGTGCAATATTCAGTTTGGCCCATTACTGGCCTATCAGCTCTATAAACACTGACTACGTTTCCTCCTGTAGTTAGTTAAATGTGACATCCTTTGTTGGCTGATGACTTCAGAGCAGAGCCCCTCCCCACCTTGCAAGGAATTGGCAGAATATTAGCAAGGATCTCTTACCGCTGTTTATTGGCATACACAACGCGATGGGTGATTTCCCTCACAAATTCATGTCAGATGTCTGTTTATTCCAGATGCATCAAGATAACAACATAATGCTTTACTTAACCATCATGTGTCTCTATTTCTTCTTTTAAAAGAGGATTCATGATGAGTTTTTACAGGGGTTCAGAAGAACAAGTTTTAACCAGAACATTTCCGACCATCTGTTAACACTCACACGACAACTTCCAACATGACTGTCGAGGCCGAATAAACTTGAGTACAGATGATTTGGCAGGGAGAAGTGCATAATGGCACAGAGCTGAATAAACTGGTGCCAATCCATTCCAGCATTATTTTAAATTGTAATTAGATTACATTTATGATGATCAGTCTTCAAATATAATATATCCATAGCTAAAAGAATAACTACGGACATATTTTACTTAAGTGAAAATAATATATCAGTATTTTTTATTTAAGTGAAAGTACTATGTAGATTTTTCTTTCTCCGGGAACAAGACTAAAATCTTGGAGCAGTTCCATGTGAAAAAAAATAGCAAAACGTAGGAATGTAGCTGCTTCATTTAAATTTAAAGGTATTTCAGCATATTCAATGCTTTCATTGTAATAAGTTATAAAACTGTTATCTAAGTTTTTACCCTGGGGAAACTCTCCGCAGCATTTCAGTCCTTCAGGTATATAGTGGCACTAAGAGACCAGCAGTTAGGATTGTGGGCATCTTAATGGGAAGGTCAGGGATGTATTTAGATCTCAAACCGCCCAAGGTTCAATTGTGCATGTTAACATCCTATTGTAAATGAATGCTAGAACATGCGACTGGAAACAGCATACTGTCTGCTTTATACAAAGAGTTACTTTCCAACTGTACAGACCACCAGCAAGAAGAAGGAGTGAAGGTTTCATGGTTCCTAACCTATGAAGAACCTACTGACTCTTCCCAACACCCCTTGCACCCACTTCCTCCTACAGTTCTCTTGCTGAATTTAGACTCCGGTTCCCAGACAGTAGAGAGTCTTTGCTGTAACTGAAAAAGAAAATATTTATGTAGGCAGTTATTATCATAAATTATTTCAGTACCAGCAGTAGTATACTGTATATGCGATAGATTCATATTACGCATATATTAATCCCTGTTGAGCACTTTTAAAACCATTTGAAGGATATAGTATGTCATTGTGACACAGATTTTCTTCCTGAAATCGACTATTAAATGGAGTCAGGCATTTAAGGTTCCAAGTCACGGCATTAAAATTGTTAAAGGGGTTGTAAACCCTCAAGGTTTTTCACCTTAATGCATTCTATGCATTAAGGTGAAAAAACTCCTGTCGTGCAGCTGCTTCCCAGAGCCCCCCTTTTACTTAACTGAGCCTGCACACCAGCTCCAGCAGGTGTCTTGATTGGATAGATTGATGGCAGTGCAGCCATTGGCTCCCACTGCTGTCAATCAAATCCAATGACACAGGAGCCGGGTGCAGAGCCGAGTCCTGCTGTCTGTGTCAATGGACGCAGCAGCAGGACATGGGAGCGTGCTCGCACGGGTGCCCCGAGGGAGAGCGCCCGGAGGAGGATCAGGCCACTCTGTGCAAAACCGCTGCACAGAGGAGGTAAATATGACATGTATGGGGTTTTTTTTTGTTTTTAAAATGAAGCTTTACATATCCTTTAAGATCAATATTTTATTGAAATCATTTTCAATATCAATCTGCATTCAATATATGTGTACAGCTTATAATCATTTGTCATAGAAAAGAATGGAAACATACAATGATGACATTTCAAGTCTTTTTTATGATGAATGCTTATATGTAAGTTATACACATATATTGAATGCAGATAGATATTAAATATGATATCAATAAAATACTGATTATAACAATATTTATGTTGTGATTTGGCACCTTAAAAGTCTGCCTTCGCTGAATAGTCAATTTCGGGAAGAAAAAATGTGTCAAAATGGTGGAGTTTTTGGGCAGAGACAAAGACGAAAACATCCTATATTAGGAAATAATCCTGTGAAGAACCTGTTTTTAATATTTTTTTAACTTAAATATAATATCAATAAAATATTGATTGGCCCTAACAGATTTGGCACCTTAAAAGTCCACCTCCATTCAATATTCGATTTCGAACTCTCATCGTATGGATGTGGTACTCCTTATATGACCATCCACTTTGTCATTGTAAAATGTATATATTTATTTATTGATTTATTTTTCTGGGTTCAGCCCCCCACCCACTGGTAAGTTAAGCAAATATGGTTGTACAATGACATTACACAAATATATGCTCATGTAAATAGAAAATAACAAGATAAGCAGAATACAATTCATTAATTAGGTAAAAACACAAATAACAGTCTGTCAACCCATTGTTATATAACTTAAAGTTAACACGTTTTTATTTTTTTGGAATTAAGCATATAGGGATTGGTTAGGGTTGTTGGGTTTACAGCTATGTAAGCCAAATTAGCATTTTTTTAATAGGACATTAACCAATCAATAAACATTGGATCTTTTTTGTACTCATTTTATAAAATCTTATTGTCACACTCCCCATCAATTGGTCCCCATTCTTGCTGAAGGGGAGGACACGAGTTTACACTGGCTGATCTAGCCCCTGAGCTAAAGTCACATTTTTAAATGCCTAGGCATCAGTGGTATCACAAAGCACCAGTTTCTGAAATAAGGGTTCCTTCACACCACAATGCACAATATAACATGCATCACAACAGCTGATATAACACACTATGATTGTTTTGCATTGCCATTTATTGTTAATTGCACCCAAACACTATATGCAGTGTGCTATGGTACAGATAGCATTAGTTGGTTACATTCTATTGGACTTATTGGCGATGTTTTACCAGTTATCCAAGTGGCAACTGATGAAGCCAGTAACAGGTGTTATGGTGCACTATACTTGTGTTGCATTATCATTTGTTTGGTAAATGCACCCCAATGCCACATCCTGTGTACATAGCTAACATTAATTGGTTACATGCTACTGGATTTATTGAAGACATTTTAAAATGTATGGAAGTGGCAACTGAGGAAACAAATTGCAAGAGTGGCAAAGTATGTTCCTGTTATGTAGGGAGCACATTTGCAAAAGTTTTTATTTTTTTTTATTTTTGCTATTTTTCTGCTAAATATTCATATGAAAACATATTGAAATGTATATTTATTTAATTTTACTACTTTACTACTTTCAAGAAATACTTATTTCTTATTTAACCTTCCTAGCGGTATTCCCGAGTGTGGCTCGGGGTGGAATTTCAGCACCAAGAGCGGTAACCCCGAGCCACACTCGGGATTGCATCGCTGGATCCAGGCAATGTTTCTTACCTTGTCCCCTGGATCCAGCGATGTCCTCCCGCGGTGTCAGCTTGTCTCCCCGCGGCCAGATGTCTCCTGTGTGCCGGGCTCCGTTCCCTGCGAGCGTCGCGTCGCACGGGGGGCGGAGACCGGCGGGAAATTCAAAAAGTGAAACACACACAGCACATACAGTACACTGTAATCTTATAGATTACATTACTGTATGAAAACATTTCACACCCCCTTTGTCCCTAGTGGTTTGCCCAGTGCCCTGCATGCACTTTTATATAATAAATGTCATTCTTTCTGCCAGGAAACTTGAGAATGTCCATAGCAACCAAAAAGTGTCCCTTTGTGTCAAAAGTGGTTTTTGATCAGCTAGAAAACACCGATAGTAAATAAGAATGATTTGCAGAATTGAGTGATACTGATTTTTGGGGAAATTTATCATCAGCAACTGAAAGTGACGATAGCGACAATTCTGCAACTGAGCTTATTTATAGTTATTTATTATATTATAATTTATGATTTCATTTTTCAAACTTTTTCATACCCGGGATGTCTACTAGACTCTTGTTTGGACAGATTTAAGTGAGTTATTCCTAAGAATTACAGGCCTACAATATAAAACGCCAAATTTTCATGCAAAATAATTGTACCACTTTTGGAACAAAATTCCAGACAGAATCATACCGCCAGGGAGGTTAAAGTTCTTACAATCACATGCATATGTAACCACTTCAGACGCCAGAAGGATTTACCCACTTCCTGACCAGGCCCTTTTTTGCGATACAGCACTGCGTCGTTTTAACTGACAATTGCATGATCATGCAACACTGTACCCAAACAAAATTGATGTCCCTTTTCCCCCCACAAATAGAGCTTTCTTATGGTGGTATTTGATCACCTCTGCGGTTTTTACTTTTTTTAAACAAAAAAGTGCAACAATTTTGAAAAAAAAAAAACATTTTTTTCTACTTTCTGCTATAAAACATTTTTTAAAAAAATAAAAAAAAACAAATGTATTCATCAGTTTAGGCTGAAATGTATTCTGCTACATATTTTTGGTTTAAAAAATTTGAATAATTGATTGGTTTTCACAAAAGTCATTGCATCTACAAAATAGGGGATAGATTTATGGCATTTTTATTATTTTTTTTTTTTTTTACTAGTAATGTCGGTGATCAGTGGTTTTTAGCTGGACTGTGACATTGCGGCAGACATATCGGACATTTTTGACACTTTTTTGGGAACCAGTGACATTATTACAGTAAACAGTCCAAAAAATATGCACCTATTGTACTAATGATACCTGCAGGGAAGGGGTTAACATCAGGGGCGATCAAAGGGTTAAATGTGTTCCCTGTTTGTGTTTTCTAACTGTAGTGGGGACTGTGTGACTGGGGAAACACACAGATCCGTCCTCCTGCATAACAGAAAGACAGGATCTGTATGATCTCCCCTGTCAGAACGGAGATCTGCTTTGTTTACACAGGCATATCCCTGTTCTGTCACTGTGGGGAACGATCGCGGGTAGCTGGCGGACATCGAGTCCGCAGGACCCGCTGACTGGTTTCCCCGCTGGCCTCCGGCACCCAGAAAAGCGAGTCCACGAGCCGGCGTACACCTATGGCGATTTGCGTGTCGAGCTACCTTGTCGCAGTATAAGTGCGGCGGCTGGTCGGTAAGTGGTTAAGTTAATAAAAATGGAAAATGTAAAAGGATGCAGTGCTAGATGTGAAAAATGGCTCCGGCAACTAAATGTTCAAAATCATAATACATTAATTTATTTTAAAACCGATCCTTTGGTCACTGCAGCCTATAAAATTCTTTAGTTAAAAACAGGAAGCCTAACAAGCACGTAAACTTATACAACATGAGTATTTCTATACAAATTATACAGCCACAAATTTTTGTTTACACAGACTGTAGTAAACATTCATAGTGAAAAGACATAGCACACTCTTAAGGCATTGGCGGTAACTTTCCTGCCCCGTGATGTGCTTGCCCTACTTTTCTTGACTTTTACGCAAGTACAGTACCTTTTACCATCTGAGGCATTTGTTAAAAATTTCTGTAGTGAAGATTATTACTGAATCCGGTAACCTCAGTTTTTCAGTAATTAAACCCAGGCAGCAGGAGACATGAATCAAACAACACTTCTGTGATCTTTCGCTGCTTACATTGCAACACAGACAACATCTGCCCAGAGAATGTGTATTACTGCTCTTATTATCCATCCAGCCAGATGTGGACCAGCACCAGACAGAACATCCTACACAGCTACCAATGACCTCACTTCTCAGAACAACCAGAAAAGTAAATTACCATCAAAGCCATTGGTAGAACATTTAGTAATTCGAAGCAGCAGGTACACAACTAAAATCTGTGCCTCCCAAAGGAAATTAAAAGTAAATACACCATTCTACTATATGATCTCTCAAATATGATAATGCTCTTCTTACATACAGACTAAAATAAAAAAATGTTGTGGTCCTTATGAGCAATAGTCCTGAATTTCCTGTTAAGCTTTGCTGTATTACATGAGTCTGCAGTTTAAAAGTAAAAACAGATATATAGAAAGCTTACATAAGTGTTGGGTTTCAACTATGAATCAGGTTTATGGAGCACGAAGGCATTCAATGGTTGGTTCCCTAAGCTTGGACCTATCCATTATCAGATCTTCCACATACAATATATTTTATGTACATCAATATTTTACGTTGTAAAACACTTAAAGGGTATGTAAACCCTAACAATGAACTTTTATTTGCTGCCCTATGGTGTGTTGTAGTGCCATTCATTTTGAATAATGCCCCAATGCACCTTCACAATTCACTGCAGTTACGCAATGCACCACCCCAAATCTACAAATGCACCTATGTAAACACAATGTATCAGATCATAAAGGTTTGAGTGGGTCTTTTTTAACATAATGGAACTTTTCTCTGCCCCTCCTGCCACACAGGTTTTCCTCTTGGTCCTTTATTGTGAGGGGCAGCCTCACTAATTAACAGGGTCCTTCGGGTGGTGGGTGACACAGTGCCAACTGTTATAGGAAAAGTTAAAAGTTGCACATAATATCAGGTATCTTTGGATAAATATGTTTTCCCTGCAGATATTTGTGTATTCTGTTCTCCAAGTTTGCGGCAGGTTTAGACATAAAAATTCTCCGCTCCAAGTTGCTCCTCCTCACTGCAACTTCTAACCTAGGTACCAGGCGTTATACAAGTCATCTCCACTCACAGACCAAGTGTTAAGAAGAAAGCCACCACACACCGGAGGGATCACTGGTGTCCCCATTTTTTAGCGAGATAGAATAAACATGAACACCAGTGATTCCTCTGGTGTGTGGTGGTTTTGTTTTAGTACTTGCGGCAGGTTTACTTTAAAGCTCTAAGGCAGTGTTTCTCAACTCCAGTCCTCAAGGCGCACCGACAGGTCATGTTTTTAGGACTTCCATTACTTTGCACAGGTGATTTGATCAGTTTCACTGCCTTAGTAATTGGCACAGCTGTTTCATCTGAGGGAAATCCTGAAAAAATGATCTGTTGGTGAGCCTTGAGGACTGGAATTGAGAAACACTGCTCTATGGAGTGGATTGTACTGTAATTCAAGGTAAATGAAATGGCACCCATATAAGTAATCTTACCAATCTTACCAACTCTTACCAATGTTAGCCGTCGTGTTAATTTTAGCAAGATGATATTTGGTTTAATATGTTCTGTAAACAAACAACAAGCAAATCTTTTTTCACTTAGTCTAGGTTCACATATGTGCGACTCGTGCACACTTTGCAGGTGTAGCAGCCCATTCATTTGAATGGGTTGTGGTACCCGTGAGAAATGCGATGAAGAAAGTCCCTGCCTCTCTTTTTAACATCACACAAGTTTCCCGGTTCTACATTTTCCAATGCATATGGGTTCCATTAAGAATTTATGGTAACCCTGTGCATCTGCTAAAGAGCAGCGTGATTTGCCTGCAGGACGGAAATGTGCAATTTTGCAAACATTCCTGATCCGCACAGGTGTGAACCTAGACTTCAGTGCACCAGTTTATGGCTATGGCTACATTTTCACATGGAACATAGTGGTAACTACAGATATGGAAGGAAATTTGCACCTTTTTTAGCTCATATATGATTTTTTCTGCAGTTGCCCAAATGAGTGCCCATAATGTTCTGGCTTCATACTGCTGTTTGGAGACTGCCTATTACACTAAGATCATTTTTTTTCGGGGAAAACACAATAATAATGTAGTCTGATAACGTGAGTTACAAAATATGTCAGCAACATGTTTTCACAATACAGGTGTTCTCTTCACATGTTTTGTCTAAAGCCACCTACGCAGATCCCATCCTGAACATTAGAAACAAGATTGTCTGAGTGATGCGATGATGTTGTCAGACGTATATGCATAAAAATATTGCCTTTCAGCTACCATAAAGTTTAACACATACGTTTTACTTCAACCGTGACAGCCCTATTTCTTATCGTTTGTGCTGTTCTTCCATTACAGTACATATTTACACTGTACTGTACATATATAGAACATAGTGAAGATCTGTCAGCAGTAAGTTCATTTCAGCTCAGACATTTAGGAGCAGGGGAGAAACACAGCGATTAATTAGCTGTACACAAGAACACCATTGTGATTTCCAATGCCATCACTTCAATATGACCTGTATTTGGTTCTGTCTATGTTCCTGTAAATTAGGACCAGCTTTGGTAAATCACTGTATGGTATAGATGTGGATTGTCTTCATATGCTCTCTGCATGCCCGCTCAGTTTACAGTCCAGGGGTCAATGTGAGCAGGCAGGTTGGTGTCTTTTTTTTTTTTTCCGAAGAGACATTGCATGTCTCTTCTGCAATAAAAAGCCTGCTTGCTCACAGCATGTAACAGCGGAACTTTAGTTCCGCTTTAATTAGGCACATGGCATTCATTTTAAAATGAGCGTGTTTCTACATGAGGCACACCGTTAACTTTTTCAGTTTTAGTGTTATTCATTTTTTCCCAAATAATACATAAATAGAACAAAATCAGAACACCTTTTATGGGAAGATACATAGCAGATATTCTGGTTGCTATCTAGCAAAACAGTATTCGCTTATATGATCCGTCCTTTCACAGCTTATAGCATCCTAATTCTTCAGTACAGCTTTCTCTGGTCCCACACCTAGGCTGACCTCACCCCAGTTTCTAGGTCTTTTAATTATCAGAGTACATAAAAAAGTTCTCAATAAGGTAAACCAATACCTCCCCACCCACCCCAAAAAAAGGGGGGGGGGTTCTCTCTCCTCTCCCCTGGGACCTACACCCAGGTTGTACACTCAACTAAATTACTAAATAAATCCATAAATAAGTTCCAGGATGACTATATTTTCTCATATTCCTCTTTTTTTTGCCTGGCTGACCATACCTAATCTTTCATACGGTTCAACTCGTCTACTTTCCTTAACCCCATTCCCACTGTAGGGGTTGTGTTTTTTTCAAGTTAAAAGGTATATAGAATTTAGCTGCATTCAAGTGTTGCCACAGTATGGAGTTTTTATGTATATTGACAGTTATTTTGTAACAAAAAGAAAGCTGGCTCCTCTGGGAATTCGTAATCACAGGATGTTTGCATAATTCTGCAAGTCTCCCCCCAGTAGTCCCTCATCTTATGACATGACCAAAAAATATGTAACAGTGTCCCCTTCTCCCTTCAACATCGCCAGCATCTATCAGAGACGTTTGGATAATATCTATGAAGGAGGGCAGGGGTTCGGTACCATTGGGAGAGAATTTTAGCATTATTTTCCTGTATTTTTTGTGCAGATTGAAGACTCAAAACTGCCTTGTATTATATTGTTAGTTGTTCCTCTGAGAACATTCTATCTAGGTCAGGTTCCCAGGGGAGTAAATTACGTTCAAAACTTCCTACAGTCTTTAAAGTATATAAAAGGTGCTTTAGTTGGGCTGCTCACCAAAAATCTAATTGGAAGGGACCATTTTCAGACATCAACGCTTGAAGGGTAGGCCAGTTTCCTGAACCATTAACTTTTTATACAATTAAATATAAAAATATTGTACGTATATACCAGAAGACTTATAATAAGGACCAAAACACAGCCAAAACGATGTTGCTCATTTGTAAATGTAATTGTGTATTTATTTTGCTAGCTACAACTTTTAGTCTGTACAGTCTATTTAAAATTCAACAACAAAGTAGCTCTTACAGAGAATACAGTGAGAAACAAATCACATTTGGTATAAAATATTAAAAACACCATTTGGCCCTAACCTTTCTGCTGAGCACTGTGACACTTCTTGTGACTGCTAATGCATTGAAGGTTTTTGTAAGATGCAAAAATCCTGTGTAATAAAACTAGTTAGCAGTCTGTCACCCAGCTTAACATGTACAGCATAGTGTATACAGTGCAGGGGGCAGGAGTATAATGTACAACATATAGGGCTGTAGATAATTTCCTGGGGGGGATGCTGCACTCTCAATATATAAAATTTAGAGGCACCCAAGGCATCCAGAGGAGCAAAAATAAAAAAGATGTGGTACATGCACTGCGCCACCAGCACTTTCTCTGCTCCAGAACCAGACCAGGATTTAGCTTCCTCCCCCTAGGAGGGGCTGCTCACAATGACCACCCCCCCCCCTAAACAACACACACATACACACACTGCATGCAAGCACAGAATTATGAATGAGCTGTGGGCCCAAAATAACAAGCAGAGATGGTGATAAACAGATTCAGTGAGCCTCCTTGGACACAGCTGTAATGGCACAACTGGATAATAAGCAGGATTGTCCCAGAGGGTAAGTATGCATAATGTGATGGGCAGCCTCACTAACCAACACAGTGAATTTCGTGGTGGAAGGAGCAAACAATCATATTTTTAAATGATTACCATTAGTGTTTTCACATACAGTTTAGTGCAAAGGTTTAATACAATGGTTAGATTCTATGCAGGTTTGGTTGATGAAAAGAATTCACATGAAAACTTCTCTGTATTCCAGGTACAGAGCAGTTGCATCCTGGAGCCGTGTTCAAGGCAATGGAATCCCACTTATCACGGCAATTGAAATAATCTCCATCTGGGTTCTTTCATTTGTGCTGGCAATCCCTGAAGCAATTGGATTTGTCATGGTGTCCTTTGACTATCGGGGTGAAACATTACGAACTTGCATGTTTGATGCTAGATCTCCTTTCATGGAGGTATGTATATGTTCTTGTTTTATGTGCAATCCTCTACATATGTATTCTTATACCTGTGATAAATTGCCATATTCAAGGAGTACTTCATTCTCAAATAGTGATGCAATTAGAATTCACTTTGCTGAAGTAAGACCTGTACAAGAAACATAAGAATTAGCACTCAAGTATTAAGAAATCACACCTGAATAAGGCAACATTACATTTGTATGACATCACATTCTTATATCTTTCTCACATTCTGTCAGTTTTTCTTTCTTGCCCTTCCCTGCTCTTATGTTATATTAGCCTTAATGGGAACTGGCCATATCCTAAACATCTACACTAATAATAGGCCTCCTAAAATATTAATTTAAAATCAATAAATCTGTTTTCCTGTTCCTTTGAATTCCAGGCACTAAGCCACCCCCATCCTTTAACAGTTTATTGCAAGAGCCTCTTCTGGCTACTGAGATTGTAGCACAGTTGATTGAACAGTCTACCAATCGACTTCTGTACTACCACCCTGTTGAAATTTCCCTGCTTAATCAGCGCTGGAGGCTATAGCCTCCAGCGCTGATCAGTGTATTCTGACGTCTGTGGGAAGTGTGTGGATGGGGGAATTGAGTAAATTTATTTAATTTAACCTATTTGTTGAACAAAAACAACTGACTCATCTATGGGCTGCTTTAGTGTGTTTTGGCCCACTTTTATACAACTTGGGCCTTGGGCTTGCCAAGTAGCTCCCCTGGAATAGAAGATCTCACAGGTCACTGAGCATGTCAGAGTGAAAGTGTTAACAGTGTGATATTTGGGGTTCAAGATCACTAACCAGCCATATCTTGGTAAAATGTAATGGATCTCCGAGGAAAAAACCCTGGTTGTGGGATTTTGGAGGTAGTGACACAGAACAGATTATTTGTATAAAATTAGAAATTTATTGATACACATAGGTAGAAAAATAAAAACATAAACATAGATGAAGGGGTTTGTATTTACATAACCCCTACTCCAAACTTCTGGTGTCTGGTAAAATCAAATTACAACAACATATATTGCACAAACATACAGCTATACATATGAAAAATATTACACTATTACATTCCGCAGTCTTACAAAAGGAAGAAGAGCCCCAGTGTATTCTGACGTCTGTGGGGAGTGTGTGGATGGGGGAATTGAGTAAGTTTATTTCACTTAACCTATTTGTTGAACAAAAACAACTGACTCATCTATGGGCTGCTTTAGTGTGTTTTGGCCCACTTTTATACAACTTGGGCCTTGGGCTTGCCAAGTAGCTCCCCTGGAATAGAAGATCTCACAGGTCACTGAGCATGTCAGAGTGAAAGTGTTAACAGTGTGATATTCGGGGTTCAAGATCACTAACCAGCCATATCTTGGTAAAATAAACAGCCTTTATGTCTTTAAAAAGAACAAATGAAATAGCTTATCTCCAGCATAAACCAACCAATAGATAGATCGGAATTAGGATGGTTCAGTAGGGACCAGCCAAATTTTAATCTATGTATGGGCACTGTGTTGTCTTCTGTAGAACAACCCTGATGGAACCCTGATGGGAAATTCCCCCTCAATCCGTGTGTTCTGACAGCAAGAAAGTCTGCCCGCTGTCAGAATGTAATGACACCTTGAATGTGTGGATTGGGGAATCGAGTCCGTTTTTTTCATTCAACCCACTGGTTAAATGAAAAACTGATGTCCAGCTTAAGTCAGACAAACAACCCACAACCCTCTTACATTGTGTCCTGCTCTGCACAATACCTAATTGACTTGCTGGCTACTTCCAGTCCTTTTTAGAGTTCTCCCACAGGTGGGCCCTAACCTGAGCAGTCGAAGCTGCTTCTCCTCTGGCCCCCCAACTTGAAAGGACCACAACTCAAACAATAGTGTCAATCGGGACTCATTCCTGCAATCCTGTGCAAGCTATTTAGAAGTGGATCAGCACAAAATTGGCAATTACAAAGATGAAGTATTGATTGGCATTGATTTTGGATGTCAGGGACATTTGATGTCTATTCTCTATTTGATGACTACTAACATTTATGTATAAAGCACCAACTTATTTCACAGTACACTGAGAGGGATGATAGCCATAAACGTGCATGAAACAACTAAATATGTTGAGCCATAAGGGAGCTGAATACACGTTTTCAAATAAGAATGGTATAACTCCAAATTCTTTTTTTTTGCCACTGCATGCCAATTTTTATCTTTCACCCTCATGCATTATAGATATCTAGTACATATGCCATTTTACTGATCAATGTGCAGTTTATAGAACATTGACAATGACTGTACTGTGTCTAGCTAACAGGCAATCATAAAAAATGTATTTTGTATTTAGTGACAGGAGAAGTTGACATGGGAACTTAACAAGAGAAATATTCCCAGAGGGAAAACCTTGGTTAGCCTTTTGATAATGCTGACATGCATATTATAAGTACAAATAAAAATGACACATCAGTACAGTGCAGATGCATGCACTGTATATTGTCAGAGTGAGACAGTTCTCTGAAAATACCCAGTGATGTTCGACTACCACGCCTTCATCTAAAAACATACCGGGGCCTAGAACAATGCGCTTTCATCTTCAGAGCAGCACTCAACAGGGTTGGGGCTTAACAAGCTACACTAACAAAGTACACGTCACACTTGCTTGATTTCAGAAGTACTAATTTGTAGTGGTTTATTGGAAGCATGAAAGGTTAAATGCTCTTTCTTTGTTAAGTTAATTAATATGAAAGAGCAGACATAAAAACAATGCTGTCAGCTTTCACAAGTGTGCTTTGAAATATTACTACACTGTAACACCTATAATTAAACCGATATACCATGTTAGATCATTAGATCACGTGGTACACATAGATATGAAGATTGTTTATTTATTGTGACAGAATGAGAAGGAAATGCATTTTTTCCCAAGATTTCCTCTTCTGTCATCTTTATTATGGACATCTTCCAGAATCAGAAACAGCAATGGCAGTGTGTTAAGCGGGTGTGCTTACACATCCTTAACAGGAATAAACACATAGGGATTGATTTACTAAACCTGGAGAGTGCAAAATCTGGTGTAGCTCTGCATAGAAACCAATCAGCTTCCAGGTTTTTTGTCAAAGTTTAAAGAATATGTGAACCCAACACTTTATATTCCTGATATGTGCCTGCTGTATCATGTACTTATATAAAAACATACCCTGTTCTCTTTGTATTGGTTCTTTTGTGTGAAGCACGAGGTGTTCCTTCTAGTCCCTCTATTCCTATTAAAAACCTGACCACACTAGGCATGATAGTACAGCATGGGCAGTTCTCCAGCTATGCTGAAAACTCAGCCTGTTTCCCTCCAATGATTAGAGGTGTCCTGACACTCCCCCCCCCCCCAATTCCGCATAGCCATTCGCTGGGAAGGCTAGTGTGCTGCTGTTTCTCTTCCCCAGCTCTCAGCTGAGAACGGAGGTTATTTGATCAAAAAAAAAAGGGGAAAAAAGGTATTTATAATATTACATATATATACAGTATCTCACAAAAGTGAGTACACCCCTCACATTTTTGTAAATATTTTATTATACCTTTTCAT
>BLSH010185810.1:475732-494631 GCA_018402905.1 Glandirana rugosa
ACACCCCCCCCCCCCCCCTCCCAATAGCCATTCGCTGGGAAGGCCAGTGTGCTGCTGTTTCTCTTCCCCAGCTCTCAGCTGAGAACAGAGGTTATGTGATCACTTTAAAAAAAAAGTGGGAAAAAGGTATTTATAATTTTACATATATACAGTATCTCACAAAAGTGAGTACACCCCTCACATTTTTGTAAATATTTTATTATACCTTTTCATGTAACAACACTGAAGAAATGACACTTTGCTACAATGTAATGTAGTGAGTGTACAGCTTGTATAACAGTGTAAATTTGCTGTCCCCTCAAAATTACTCAACACACAGCCATTAATGTCTAAACCACTGGCAACAAAAGTGAGTACACCCCTAAGCGAAAATGTCCAAATTGGGCCCAAACTGTCAATATCTTGTGTGGCTACCATTATTTTCCAGCGCTGCCTCAACCCTCTTGGGCATGTAGTTCACCAGAGCTTCACAGGTTGCCACTGGAGTCCTCTTCCACTCCTCCATGATGACATCACAGAGCTGGTGGATGTTAGATACATTGCGCTCCTCCACCTTCCATTTGAGGATGCCCCACAGGGGCTCAATAGGATTTAGGTCTGGAGACATGCTTGGCCAGTCCATCACCTCTGCCCTCAGTTTCTTTAGCAAGGCAGCGGTCGTCTTGGAGGGGATCAGGTAAGTATTGGGGGGGGCTGAGGGGGGCTGCTGCACACTGAAGATTTTTTATCTTAATGCATAGAATGAAACCACTTTAACCATTCTTGTGTGTGTTGATGTACAATTAAGAAAATACAACTTAGCTTATGGCTTCATTTACACAGGACTTTAACGTCTAAGAACTTCATTAGCTTATCAGTGATTTTTTCAGCTTTTTTGAGCGTTTTTGCAGCAGTTTTATTAAGCGTTAATGAGCATTATTGAGCGTTTTTGAGCATTTATTTTAACGCTGGCGTTTTTGAGCGTATTTTTTCAATGGATACAAAACATCCAAAAACGTTGGTAAGCGGCGTCATTGAGCGTCAGTGAGCGTTTTTGGGCATTAGAGCATTTTTACAGCTGAAAAACGTCTCTCAGAACCCCACTGGTCTTGGGTTTTTTTTACAGTTCAAAAACGTCACTGCTAAAAACAGTTGATAACAGCCTATGTGTGCATGAACACATTGGATAACATGATGGAGGGTTTAATGACTGCAGCTGAAAACAGCAGCTGTAAAAATGTCAAAAATGTCCTGTGTGCATGAGGCCTTAAAATCCTTTTCTTGGAGCTCTTCACTCCAATATTGCTTGTTGACAAAACTGAGGTAATGCTAAAAGTAGGAAGGATTATGCAGGGCTGACTGAAGCTTTGTTGTTTGCTAATGCCCAATCACCTGGAGGTGGCGCATAACCGGATGGGCTAGATATAAACCATTCCTTTGTCCTGTGATTTATTCCAAGAAGGGGATTTTGAAGTAGCTGTTACACTTCGCTTTACTCTGTTTACATGCGTTTATATCATTGAAGCAAATTATAAATGTATATTTACATGGACGTATGTACTGTTTTAACAAAAGCATATTCAATCACGATGTCCTAGCTGATTGTACGTTTTATTGTTATGTAGTTCCATTACTGAAACACAGCTGCAAAGTTCATTTATTGTAAATCGGTACTATCTCTGTTTGAAATCTGCATCCTAGGCTTCTAGGACTATCGCTGTGCCCAAGGAAGCTTGCTTTAACTGCACACTTCCTTTTGAAAATTGTTAACATCTGGACCTGAGGGAAAAACAAAAGCACTTTTATTCTTTTCAATCAAGCCCTGATGTAAGATGAGAGGGCCGCCCTTCTCAGTACCCATATTTAATCAGTCACAGGCTCTCCACATAAACTTCATTCTTTTATTTATAGGGGCTGTATAAGCAAGTACATTAGTCTGTCTTTCCATTTACATTTTTCTTACCGTCTGTATATATCAATAAATATGGGTTTGAGAATAGCTAAACAGCATTATAAGAAATAAGAGTATCAGTGATTTCCCCCATAAGTATGTCATAAGTGAGCAGTGATAGGAAAGTTGAGGGTAAACAGAACAATAGAACTTTTGTTGCCTCCCACAGACTTTATCTCAAAGTCAATCAATGCCCTGAAATCAGTAACACTACATATACTGAATAGGCTAACAAGATAAGCCTCTCTGACTTAATTAACCACAAAGTGATCTTTGACCTCCATCAATCCAAGTGGCAATTGAAGGAGAAGTCAAGCGCAGTACTATAGCACAACTCTTAGGCCTCATGCACACAGGACGTTTTTTGACTGTTTTACAGCAGCTGTTTTCAGCTGCAGATGTTTTTTTCTACAGTCAATAAACCCTCCATCATGTTATCCTATGTGTTCATGCACACATAGGCTGTTATCAATTGTTTTTAGCAGTGACGTTGTTGAGCTGTAAAAAACAACCCAAGACCAGAGCGTTCTGAGAGATGTTTTTTTAGCTGTAAAAATGTTCAAACGCTCAAAAACGCCCAAAAACGCTCAAAAACATCGACCCCCAACGTTTTTGGACATTTTAGATCAATTGAGAAAAAAAACAAAAAAACGCTGGCCCTTTAAAAAAGCGAAAAAGCGGTGGTAATATATCACTGATAAGCTACTGACGTTTTTAGGACTTTTTTTAATGTCCTGTGTGCATGAACCCTAAGGCTTTGACTGTTTTACAGCTGCTGTTTTTAGCTGCAGGCGCTTTTTTTCTACAACCCTCCATCGTGTTATCCTATGTGTTCATGCACACATAGGCTGTTAGCAACAGTTTTTAGCAGTGACGTTTTGGAGCTGTAAAAAAATCCAAGACCAGAGGGTTCTGAGATACGTTTTTCAGCTGTAAAAACGTTCAAACGCTCAAAAACACGCAAAAACGCGGCTGAACGTCAATCCCCAACATTCTTTGACGTTTTAAATCAATTGAAGAAAAAAAATAGCCCTTTAAAAACGCAAAAAAACATGCAAAACCGCCGGTAATATAAGCTACTGACATTTTTTGGACTTTTTTTAACGTCCTGTGTGCATAAAGCCTAAGGCCTCATACACACGGGTTTATTAAAAAAAATAAGCAAAACGTTGGGGCCGACGTCAGGGAAATATCGGCGTCAAAAACGCCATTTCGTCGGCGTTTTGCATCAGTGTTAATGAGTGTTAGTGAGAGTCGGCGTCAATAGGCTTTGTTTGAAAAAAACATTCCTCTGCTATTTTTTAACCTGAAAACGCCGCGTCAAAAACGCTGGTTAACCACTTAAGGACCGGAAGGATTTCCAGCTTTAGGACCGGAGCCCTTTTTGCGATTCGGCACTGCGTCGCTTTAACTGAAAATTGCGCGGTCGTGAGATGTTGTACCCAAACGAAATTTGCGTCCTTTTTTTCCCACAAATAGAGCTTTCTTTTGGTGGTATTTGATCACCGCTGCGTCATTTCTGATCGCCGCTATAAACAAAAGAAGAGCGACAATTTTGCAAAAAAACCCAAATTTCTTACTTTTTGCTAAAATACAAATCCAAAAAAAAAATATAAAAAAACTTTTTTTTTCATCGGTTTTGGCCGATTTATATTCTTCCTCATATTTGTGATAAAAAAAATTGCAATCGGTGTTTATTGATTGGTTTGTGCAAAAGTGGCCGCGTTTACGGATGATGAGAATTAATTTCTGGGGTTTTTATTTTTTTTAATTTTTTTACTAGTAATGGCGGTGATCTGCCATTTTTAGCGGTACTGCGATATTTCAGCGTACATGTCGGAACATTTTGACACTTTTTTGGGACCATTGGCATTTATACAGCGATCAGTGCTATAAAAATGCACTGATTATTGTGTAAATGCCATTGGCAGTGAAGGGGTTAACCTGCAGGGGGCGCTCTAAGGGTTAACAGTGTTCCCTGGGTGTGTTATAACTATGGGGGGACTGCCCTAGCTGGGGAAGGGAAGCGATCACAGCTTCCATATAGAGGAAGGCTGTGATCACAGCCCTTCCCCCCTCACAGAACGGAAGTCCGTGTTTACTTACACGGACCTCCGTTCTTTCACTCCGGGGGGGGGCATCACGGGTGGCCGGCGGAGATCGAATCTGCCGCACCCGCTCCCTGGCCCTCCCTGGACACAGTGAGTGCGCGGGCACGCCTCCCGCGGCGCGCGCGCGCGCGCTCACTGGGCTCGATCTCGCGGCCGCCGTCATATGACGGCGATCCGCGCTATCGAGCCACACTGTCGCCGTCAATTGCCGATCAGCCGTCGGCAAGCGGTTAACACCGGTACGACGTTAATGCGTGTTAGTGAGCATTTGGCCGGCTCGGCGTCAAACACGCCAAAGTGTTACAGCCTCGGGACATGCTGGCCAGGGGTTCTACTTTCAGCTCACTAACGCCGACGCCATCTACAGCTCAAAAATGTTAGCGTTTTTATGAGGCCATTGAATCACATGGAAAGCTGCAAAAAACGTGGCATCAAAAAACGCCCGTGTGTATGAGGCCTAAGGCTTCATGCACACAGTACGTTAAAAAAAAGTCCTAAAACATCAGTAGCTTATCAGTGATTTTTTCAGCTTTTATTAGCGTTATATTACCGGTGTTTTTTGCACGTTTTTTCGCATTTTTAAAGGGCCAGCATTTTTTTTTTTTCTCAATTGATCAAAAACGTCCAAAAACTTTGGGGATCGGCGTCATGCACACAGGATGTTTTTGACAGTTTTACAGCTGCTGTTTTTAGCTGCCGACGTTTTTTTCTACAGTCAATAAACCCTCCATCATGTTATCCTATGTGTCCATGCAGAACCTACCGTGTTTCCCCGAAAGTAAGCCCCACCCCGAAAATAAGCCCTATCTCGATTATCAGGACGGGCTGCAATATAAGCCCTACTCCGAAAATAAGACCTAGTAAATCTCTTTAAAAACACTTTTTAAATGTTGGCTAGTGTCTCTGTTTGCTGCTATATTTAAAACAAACAGGTTTACACCCATCGCTGCCCCGCCGGACGTCCTCTTCTCTCCTCCCGGCTGATGTCTGCTGCTGCTGCTTCCTCTTCTCTGCACGTCAGCCGGGGATCGCTGTTATTCTCTTTCCTTCCCTCCTCCCTCCAGATGTCGTCTTCAGCGCTCTGACGTCAGCGGCAATCTCGGCTCTTCTTTTTCCTCCTCTCCTCCCGCTGACGTCTGCGCCCCCCCTCCCTCTTTAGTGCACGGAGCGGGCTGATGTCACCACAGCTGAACTCTTCTCTCTAATCATCACCTCAGAGATCTTAGAGAAGAATAAAAGCTGTTAAACAGGTACTTTTACCGGTATACCAGTATAAAACTGCACTGAACCTCATACAGTACCAGAAATAATGATCTAAAAAAAATATTGCTGTAAATGAGAGATTAGGACCAATGGTTCAAAGGGAAATGGAGATGACTGTACCGGTATTTGAATAAATGTTGTTTAATGTACATACCGTAAATAAATAAGCCCTACCCTGAAAATAAGCCCTAGTGTGTTTTTTGTGACTAAAATTAATATAAGACCCGGTCTTATTTTCGGGGAAACACAGTACTAGTCTTGTTTTTTTTTACAGCTCAAAAACGCCCCAGCCAAAAACAGTTGATAACAGCCTATGTGTGCATGAACAGATAGGATAACTTGATGGGGAGTCTATTGACTGTAGGAAAAAATGTCTGGAGCTAAAATCAGCTGCTGTAAAAACGTCCAAAAACGTTGTGTGTGCATGAGGCCTAAAACTTCGTCCCCGGTATTATCAACTTCAATTTTTAACTGCAACTCATTAATATAGTTATTGCAAGTGTAGTCCATGAATGTATTCAGTCAACATAAAGCAAACATACTATAGTCAGTAAAATCAAATCTAGGCCATAAAAAAGTCTGATCATTTTTTTAACCCTGAAAATGTTAAAAGCCGGTCATCACCACCATATTATATGCATAAATTGTGGAACGTATACAAATAATCACTCTTAAATGCTTTTGTCTGCAAATGTATACAACTGAAACCAAAATGCATTCTTAAGGGAAATTTATAGTGCTTTCTATTAACATTTTTAAAAATGTATCACATTATAAAGATACCATTTAAAAAAAAAAATGTATTCCTTTTTTTTCCCATAAATTTGAAATATTGCTTATGAATGTATCATTATTATCATTTTTGGCTACCACTTTGAGCAACTGGACTGTTGGGAAACATAGCTCAACGGTAGGAAAGGTCAAATTAGACCAATGAGTGACTCGAGGGAGTGACACTCCCCTCTCAATTAAAGTTAAAGCAGGCTGCGAAAGTCCAGCATCATCTGCAAACTGGGTGCAAACCCTCATTGATGCACCCTGTATTTAAAGTTTTTTTGTAAAATAAAAATATTATACATATAAATAAAAAGGTGATTAACCACTTCAGCTCCGGAAGGATTTCACACTTTAGGACCAGAGCACTTTTTGCGACTCGGCACTGCGCCGCTTTAACTGACAATTGCGCGGGCGTCCGACGTTGTACCCAAACAAAATTTGCGCCCTTTTTTTTTTTTGTGTCCCACAAATAGAGCTTTCTTTTGGTGGTATTCGATTCCCTTTGCGTTATTTCTGATCACTGCTATAAACAAAAGAAGAGCGACAATTTTGCAAAAAAACACAAATTTCTTAATTTATGCTAAAATACAAATCCAAAAAAAAATTTAAAAAAAACATTTTTTCTCATTGGTTTTGGCTGATTTATATTCTTCCTCATATTTTTGGTAAAAAAAATCGCAATCGGCGTTTATTGATTGGTTTGCGCAAAAGCTGCCGCGTTTGCAATCCATGAGAATTCATTTCTGGGGTTTTTATTTTTTACTAGTAATGGCAGAGATCTGCGATTTTTATCGGTACTGCGATATTGCAGCGGACATGTCGGACCATTTTGACACTTTTTTGGGACCATTGGCATTTATACAGTGATCAGTGCTATAAAAATGCACTGATTACTGTGTAAATGCCATTGGCGGTGAAGGGGTTAACCTGCAGGGGACGCTCTAAGGGTTAACTGTGTTCCCTGGGTGTGTTCTAACTGTATGTGGGCTGAGCTGGCAGGGGGAGGGGAGTGATCCCAGCTTCCATATACAGGAAGTCTGTGATCACAGCCCATCCCCCTCCGTCAGAACAGAGATTCGTGTTTACTTGCACGATCAAGTCTGCCCTACCCGCTCCCTGTCCCCCCCCCCCCCCCCGGAAAAACAGCGAGCGCGGGAGCATGCCTCCGGCGGCATTCGTGTGCTCACAGTGCTCTCATATGACGGCGGTTTGCGATATCGTGCCAACTTGCCGCCGTCAGACTGCGGTCAGCGGTCGGCAAGTGGTTAAGCCAATTGGATTTGTAAACGTTAAAATTGAGAACAATAATTTTTGTCAATGTAGTTTTTTAAGTACATGTAATTCTAGAAATAACTCCACATGTGTCACTAATCTTTCCCTAATGGAAGATCTCCTTAGTTATTATTATTATTATACAGGCTTTGTATAGCGCCAACAGTTTACGCAGCACTTTACAACTTGAGGGTAAACAGTACGAATACAATACACTTAAATACAGTAGGAATCAGAGGGCCCTGCTCGTTAGAGGATACAATCTAAGAGGGAAGGTCAAGGGTTACAAGAGGTAATAACTTATTATAATTTAATGTGGGCAGCACACTGGCTATCATTTCCACCTAGCGCTGCTAGGGTCCTGGATTTGAATCCTGACCACGACACTACCTTGTAACGGTCCTGCGTACTGAGCTGAGGCCTAGCTGTGTGCATAGAAGTCATTTTGTCAGGTCTCAAGCTCACCTCAGCCATGTTGGTATGTTAAGGGCACACCCCCGCGACCTTGCCCCCACCTTTTTCTTTCAGTTATCCAATACGCAAACTGGTGACTGACAGACATCCCTTATCAGTTTCCCAATACCCATCTCCAGGTCCATAAAACTGTCTGCCCGGTGCTTCAGTGACTAGAAAGTTAATAGACACCTGTCGTAAAAAGCTCAATCCACATAAGATGTAGACAGTTTAGCAGTTTAATCCTGAAACATCAGCATGTTTTATAACTTCCAAAATAATAATAGCACAGCCATAGTATGGATATATTTGGTTTCCTCAGATAATTTGTAATGTTTCAAGTCAAGACACCCCTATGTCAGGTCATATGGAAAACTACTGGCACTACTCATCCTTCCTAGATAAAATAGACATCGGAAACCTGTCATGTTTATATTTGATTTGAAGCAACGTTCATGCTGGACCATAATATTGATGTTAGCAGTCTGTAAACAGTAGAGACGAAGAGATATGAATATTTATCACAAACTGTACCTGGGACATGGTCATGAAATGGGGACCTCCCAGAGACCAACCCTCTGAAGCTCAATTGGTCAAGAGGCCATCTGTCAACACCACTTTGGTCCCAAAGAAAAGAGAGATGCAAGGATCCCTTTACCATCAAACCAGGAACATCTGCAAGTTGAGTACCATTTTGACTCATCGACCAAGCTCTGTTCAACCCAAGGACATTGATTGCAAGTATCTTTCCTCCCTAAATTCTACCTTATCTCTTTGTTGCTGTAGTATGTCTTTATTGCTTTGAAATACCTTTTTCTGTAAATATTTTATTTGCACCAATTTTGACCTTTTCATTATTAAAACCTTATTTCGAAAAGTGTTAACCTTGTCCCTAAAGCTCTTAATGCAAGCTATAAACGAACCTGTCTCTTGAAGAGTGCTACTGTTTAGAATAAATCATCTGAATGTACCTGTCTGTGGTGACAGTGTGTGTTACAGGCGATTATTCTAAAATCATAATTAGTAATGCTAAGTTGGTGGAAGTCCTGACCCTTCTGGAAATAAAAGGTCAGTGGTGGCAGTGAGAGGGTTAATTGTTTAAATTAGCCCGGTGACAATCGCTCTCAGGTTGCTGGCATCTAGGTTGTGGTCCCGCAAGCTGGAAAATCTTTGTGCTGGGGGCAACTGAGAGTGGCATTATTACGTTAATGACAGTGCGGTGTGAGATTGGCTGTCAATTTATGCAGCGTTTTACATATATATTTACATTCACATCAGTCCCTACCCTCAAGGAGCTTACAATCTAAGGTCCCTAACTCACATTCATACATATACTAGGGACAATTCTCACAGGATCCAATTTACCTACCAGCATGTCTTTATCAGGGTATAACTAGATGAGCAAAAATGACCTGTCTGCTGACTGTGCATCAAGAGGAATTGACGTCAGTAACAAAAATCGTGAAGGCATGATACATGCCCTACAGGAGTACGATATCCAGGCAGACCAAAATTCGGGGGAAAATGAAGCTGAAGGGGTTCCCGCTACTCCAGAGACCAGTGGTTCAGAGACGGCCTCACAGGATGAGCACACAGAGACTGACACTGGAATACAACTGAATGTCTCCTCCAGACCACAGCATGAGCAGGCCAGCCCCAGATTGCCTGCAACCAGCATAGGCTCTCCTCAAATGCAGGAAATGCTACAATGCATCAGGGAGACAGATCCTGTAATATACCTGGAATGTCAGGCTGCAGCTGAGAGAGAGGAATGTCAGGCTGCGGCTGAGAGAGAGGAACGCCAGGCTGTGGCTAAGCAAGAGGAACACCAGGCTGAGAGAGAGGCTGCACAGAGGGAGGCTGATCATCGGCACAAACTAGAGATGGGCTAGGCTTCAGCAGCAGTGACAGGCTCAGAACCTTGGATCCCTAGAGCAGGGGGACACCTCTCTGCCTGTGAGCCTGGCAACCAAATTTCCAATCATGGAAAAGGACAGTGACATTGATGTGTATCTACTGTCATTTGAAAAAACTTGCCGTTAGTACCATCTGCCCCCAGCACAATGGGCCCGGTACCTGACGCCAGGGCTATGAGGCAAGATTCTGGATGCTTATGTCGAACTGTTAGCAGAGCAGAATGACAATTACAAAGCCATAAAGGCTGCAATCATTGAAAAATATCAGCTAACCCCAGAAATATCCCGGAAGCAATTTAGGTCCCTGCAAAGGGGCCTGGGGACTCATATATGGATGTAGTAAGCTGTTTATGTACCACATTCCAGCAGTGGACTAGAGGCTTGAAAAACAATTCTTTTGAGTCCCTGGAAGATCTCATGATTCAAGATCAACTTTTGCACATCTGTCCTACCGACGTCAGACAGTTTGTGTTGGAGCCAGCATCTGCCAAAGCAGCAGCAGAACTGGCAGATACCTATATCAACACTCGGGAATCTGACCATCACAAGGCTCCTCCGAATGGCTGGAAAGGAGACAAATCACACATGGCAACCCCTCCTTCATCTGTGAGTCAAGTTCCCCAGCAACCAGCGCCTGCAGTCTCTGGTGTTACCCCAATTGCCACTGACACCCGTAGATCCTACATCTGTAGGATCATCTTAGGACTCAATGCCCTGAGCAGAAAAAGATGACATCACCTGGCCAGCCAGTCAGCAACTCTTCTTCTGTGCTGTTCATCCGCAAGAAAGCTTGGGTAACCACCGCCAACTTGCAGCGGGTCACCGTGTTCAACCGGATTGTAACTGGCTTCCGGGACACAGGAGCTGAAGTCACCCACAGTGCTGGAAAGGTGCAAGAGACACAATCTCTAGCTGCAGAGCTAAGGAGTGGCCCAGATAGTCCATGTCCTTGCTCTGACCCAGAGGATTCTGCCTCGAGTACCTCTCAGCCGCTGTCTTTGTGTGTCACTGGATGGCTGCCTGACATTTGTGGCTCTACATCTAAGCCAGCACTGCTGACACACAAAAGCCTTGCAGTGTTCAGCAGGCCAGCTGATAGCTTCCCTGCTGAGCAAAGTAAACAAAAGCTTGATGGGGACAGTGAGCCGATAGGTTTGACAGGTCTACAGGCAGGAGGCCTGGAGACTGAAAGGGTTAAACAGCTGCTCATTGTTTCCAGTCAACCTAAGAACCATGGATTGAAGGTGTCACCTTATATGGTCTGTGAAGATCCATGTGAAATCAGAAAGGCCAGGGCTGGAGTCAAACGCAATTGTTTGTGTCCTGGCTTGATTCTCACACATTTCAGCACAGCACATGTCATGGCCAGAGGTAGTACACCTGAACTGGAAGAAATAGGTGCCCTGTTAGATGGGGTAGCTGACACTCAGGGAGTGGGCTTAGGCTGTCAGCTCAAATTGCCCTTCTCCCTCCAGGTACCTATGATGCTGGCAGTGCTTACAGCATGCCGTGTCAGGGTCAGGGGGAAACCCTGGGAGGGCACACCATGGCGCCCACGAGGTGGGCGGTAGGGTGTATCCTCCCCTCACCCCGTCAGCCCACCTTGTCTCACAAGAAGTGCAGACAGGTGGGGCAATTCAAACTGAGGGAATAGTTCAGTTAGGGGTCATTCAAGAGCTCAGATAGTCTGGGCATCCCCAGTCGTCCTGGTCCCTAAAAGGAGTCAGACGAGCAGGCTTCCGGGAGTCCTTAAAATGCTGAATGCTGCCCTACAGTTGTGGCCTTCCCCATGCCCAAGAACCATGAGGTGTAAGAGCAGCTTGCAGATACCGCTGTCTCACCATCATTGACCTGAGCAGGGGGCGTGGACCAACCCCTTTAACCCAGAAGGCTCAGGATGAGTCAACCTTCACCACCGCATGTGGCTTGCCTGCATTTATGGCAATGCTACTTGGGGTTTAGAGCACACCAGTCACCCCTCCGGAGGTCATGAATGACCTACGGGGTGGGGTAAAACCTTGGGAATAGACCTGCTTGAGGGGCCTTGAAGGGATTGGCCCTATCTGGGTGGAGCCCCTGGTGTTCCTGTCAGCAGTCCCGAACAATCTGGCCTAATTTGACAGTTCCACGTAGTAACTGTCAGATGGGCAAGTCAGCGGCTTGGGTGTCAGAATGCAGAGCATCCAGTAAGGCCAAACAGATCAATGGGCTGCACCACAAGAAATCAGGACCATAGGGATAAGTGAAAAAGAATTGTTTACGGAAATGAAAGTGACATGCATCCAATACCAGCACCAATGATAATACACAAACAAGGGGGAAGTAATAAATGCAAGAAACCTCAGTAAAAGCCCTAACTAACTAACTAAATATATACAATTAAAGTACACACAAAGGAATACCAGCAAGGTCAGGAGATAAGGAACAGAAGCCAGCAATAGCAACAGGCAGCAAGTAGCAGGTCACAGGGGAAGAGGCACAGGACTCTGGAACAGGGTCAGGCAGGAACAGATCACCGGAACAAGGGACAAGACTCCAGAACAGGGTCAGGCAGGAACAGGTCACAGGGAACAAGGGACAGAACTCCAGAACAGGATCAGGCGGGAACAACGGCTGGCAGATGCAATACTAAAGCCCTGAACCCCAGTGAAGGGTGGGCTCTTATACTTCCCACAGCACATGTCAGGTGCAGCCTGATGATCTGTGTGTTACTCTGCTGGGAGACACCCGCAGCGGACACCAGAACTACACCCTTAGGTGCAGAAAGCAATAGTGGCACCTGCAGGTGAGCCCAGCAGTAGCACAGGTCCTGACAGTACCCCGCCTTAAGGAGCAGCTTCTGGATGCTCCATTCTGCCCTTGACTTGACAGTCCATGTAGGTGCACACACAGGGGCATCAAAGTTAGTCTGGGCATCAAGCAGAGGAACATCTGTTGCAAGCTGGGTATCAGGCAGGGATGTATCAACAGGCCCCAGGTCATCAAACACTGGATTAGCAAGTACAGGGTTATCAGGTACTGGAGCAGCAGGCAGGGGGTCATCAGGAACGGGAACAGCAGGTACAGGGTCATTAGGCACAGTATCAGTAGGCACTGGGTCATCAGGCAATGGATCAGTGGGTACCGGGTCATCAGGCACTGGATCAGTGGGCACCGGGTTATCAGGCACTGGATCAGTGGGCACTGGGTCATCAGGCACTGGATCAGTGAGCACATAGTCATCAGGCACAGGATCATCAGGCTGAGCAATAGGCACCGGTTCATCAGGCACCGGGTCATCAGGCACTGGATCAGCAAGTACAGGGTCATCAGGTCCTGAAGTAGCAGGCACTGGATCAGCAGGCACAGGGTCATCAGGCACTGGATCAGCGGGTACAGGGTCATCAAGCACTGAAGCAGCAGGTCCTGGATCAGCGGACACTGGATCAGTGGTTCAGGGTCATCAGGCACTGGATCAGCGGGCACCGGGTCATCAGGCCCTGGATCAGCAGACACAGGGTCATCACACTGGTCAACAGGCAGAGGCACATCAAGCTGGGCAGCAGGCAGAAGCACATCAAGCAGGGCAGCGGGCAGAAGCACATCAGACTGGACAGTGGACATCGGATCATCAGACAGGACAGCGGACACCGGATCATCAAACTGGGCAGTCGGCATAGGCACATCAGGCTGGACAACGGGTATGGGATCGTCAGGCTGGACAATGGGCACCGGGTCATCAGCCTGGAAAGCAGGCACCAGATCATCAGACTGGACAGCGGGCACCGTATCATCAGATTGGACATCGGGCACCGGATCATGAGACAGGACAGCAGGCACCAGATCATCTGACTGGACAGCGGGCACTGGATCATCAGACTGGACAGCAAGCACCGGATCATCAGGTTGGACAGCGAGCACCGGATCATCAGACTGGACAGCGAGCACCGGATCATAAGATTGGACAGCAGGTACTGGTTTATCAGATTGGACAGTGGGCACCAGATTATCAGACTGGACAGCAGGCATTGGATCATCAGACTGGACAGCAGGCCCTGGATCATCAGACTGGACAGCAGGCCCCGAATCATCAGATTGGACAGTGGGCGCTGGGTCATCAGACTGGTCCACAATTACCATATCGGCAAGCTGGGCATCAGGAATTGGATCATCAGGCTGGGCATTGGGCATCAGGACATCAAGCGGGGTGTTGGGCACCGGAACAGCAGGCTGGGCAGCAGGCATGGCAGAAGGTGCCAGAACAGCAAGCATGGCAGAGAGCATCAGATCATCAGACTGGGCAGCAGGCACCGGATCATCAGACTGGTCCACGATTACTGGATCGGCAGGCTAGGCATCAGGAACTGGATCATCAGGCTAGGCATTGGGCACCGGGTCATCAAGTGGGGTGTCAGGCACCGCAACAGCAGGCATAGCAGCAGGTACCAGAACAGCAGGCATGGCAGCAGGCACCAGAACAGCAAGCTGGGCAGCAGGTACTGGAACAGCAGGCTGAGCAACAGGCATAGCAGCGTGCACCGGAATAGCAGGCTGGGCAATGGGTACTTTAACAGTAGGCTGGGCAGCAGGCATGATAGCAGGTACTAGAACAGCAGGCATGACAGCAGGCACCAGAACAGTAGGTTGGGTATCAGAAATGGAACTACCAGGCAGGGCATCAGGAATAGGATCAGTAGGTACTGGGTCATCAAGCTGAGCAGTAGGCACCGGTCCATCAGGCACTGGATCAGCGGGTACCAGGTCATCAGACAATGGATCAGCGGGCACCGAGTCATCAGGCACTGGATCTGCAGGCACCGGGTCATCAGGCACTGGATCAGTGGGCACTGGGTCATCAGGCACTGGATCGGTGGGTACATGGTCATCAGGCACAGGATCATCAGGCTGAGAAATAGGCACTGGTTCATCAGGCACTGGGTCATCAGGCACTGGATCAGCGGGTACAGGGTCATCAGGTCTTGAAGTAGCAGGCACTGGATCAGTGGGCACAGGGTCATCAGGCACTGGATCAGCGGGTACAGGGTCATAAAACACTGAAGCAGCAAGTACCGGATCAGCGTGCACTGGATCAGTGGTTCAGGGTCATCAGGCACTGGATCAGCAGGCACTGGGTCATCAGGCACTGGATCATCACACTGGGCAGTAGGCAGAGGCACATCAAAATGGGCAGCGGCAGAAGCACATCAAGCAGGGCAGCGGGCGGAAGCACATCAGACTGGACAGTGGGCACTGGACTGGAAAGCAGGCACCAGATCATCAGACTGGACAGCAGGCACCGGATCATCAGACTGGACAACAGGCACCGAATCATCAGACGGGACAGCAGGCACCGGATCATCAGATGGGACAGCGGGCACCGGATCATCAGATTGGACAGTGGGCACTGGATCATCAGACTGGACAGCAGGCACCGGATCATCAAACTGGACAGCAGGCACCGGATCATCAGATTGGACAGCGGGCACCGGATCATCAGACTGGACAGCCGGTGCCGGATCATCAGATTGGACAGCGGGCACAGTTTATCAGATTGGACAGTGGGCACCGGATTATCATACTGGACAGCAGGCATCGGATCATCAGACTGGACAGCAGGCCCTGGATCATCAGACTGGACAGCAGGCCCCGGATCATCAGATTGGACAGCGGGCACTGGATCATCAGACTGGTCCACAATTACCAAATCGGCAGACTGGGCATCAGGAACTTGATCATCAGGTTGGGCATTGGGCATCGGGTCATCAAGCAGGGTGTCGGGCACCGGAACAGCAAACTGGGCAGCAGGCATGGCAGCAAGCACCAGATCATCAGACTGGACAGCGGGCACTGGATCATCAGACTGGTCCACGATTACTGGATCGGCAGGCTGGGCATCAGGAACTGGATCATCAGGCTGGGCATTGGGCATCGGGTCATCAAGCGGGGTGTCAGGCACCAGAACAGCAGGCTGGGCAGCAGGCATAGCAGCAGGTATCGGAACAGCAGGCATGGCAGCAGGCATCAGAACAGCAAGCTGGGCAGCAGGTAATGGAACAGCAGGCATAGCAGCGGGCCCCAGAATATCAGGCTGGGCAATGGGTACTAGAACAGTAGGCTGGGCAGAAGGCATGGTAGCAGGTACTAGAAGAGCAGGCATGGGGGCGCGCACCAGAACAGCAGGCATGACAGCAGGCACCAGAACAGTAGGTTAGGTATCAGAAATGGAACTACCAGGCAGAGCATCAGGAACCGAATCAGTGAGGTCAAATTGATTAGCCGGCAAAGAGTCCATAAGGTCAAACTGGGTGGTGGACAGAGAACCAGTACAGTCAGGTGGGATAGCGACAGGCCGGTCAGAAGCAGAAGGTTCAATCCCCATGGGCAGAACCAAGGTGGCAAGTGTGGTGACAGGATTGGATAATGGTATGTTTGTGCTGGTTAGAAAAAAACTTCAGTTTCATTTTAGGTTTAAGGTACACACATAGGAATACCAGCAAGTCAGGGGATAAGGAACAGAAGCCAGATGCAATACTGAAGCCCTGAACCCCAGTGAAGGATGGGCTCTTAAACTTCCCACATCACATGTCAGGTATAGCCTGATGATCTGTGTGTCCCTCTGCTGGGAGACACCCGCAGGCGGACACCAGAACTACACCCTTAGGTGCAGAAAGCAATAGTGTCACCTGCAGGGGAGCCCAGTAGTATCACAGATCCTGACATTGGGTCTGGGAACAGCAGGGAGGAGTAAGTACTCAGAGGTCTGGAACTAGGAAGGTTGAGGCTAGCATGGCCTGGCTTACTCCTCAAGCCAAAATACTGGTTATGTCATTCCTGGGTACAGTTAGCTACAATAGGACGCAGGAGTGCAACTATAGTGGCCCAGCTGAACCTGTGACTGACCAAATGGAAAACCAACGAAAATGTCATCCTTGATGCCAGCATGTAAGAACGTGCCATCCTGACAAAGGTACTGACCAGTGCACCTGGGGACACAGGCCCCGGAATCCAACTGTCCAGTCCTGGTGCACACTGGTGCCACTACCTTTGTGTCAGGTGCAGCCCTGGGCAAGAAGGATGAGACAGAAGAGGAATATCTCATCCTCTACCTAGCCAGGAAGGCACCTTCTCAGTTAACATATACCACTCCTGAACAGAAGTGTCTTTGATCGGGTGGGCACGACGGAAGCTGCTATGTTATCCAGGTGGTTACAGCCGCAGGGTTCTCGCCCATCACAAACTACCTTGTTGGCCAAATAGTGTTGCTAGGGAGAACAACCCATTCCTTAAAAGGAGCTTGGTTCTCCAGCAATGCAAATGGACCAGTCTGCACAAAGGTGAACGCCTTAGCCAGGCACAATTGCGGTGCAACATGCCAAGTCAGCAGCAGTTGGTTGCGTCAGGAGGGAAATTGCAGTTTCCTCCCATGCAACCACCTGAGGCGGGAGGTGTAATGGTCCTGCGTACTGAGCTGAGGCCTAGCTGTGTGTGTAGAAGCCATTTTGTCAGGTCTCAAGCTCACCTCAGCCATGTTGGTATGTGGAGGGCACACCACCGTGACCTTGCCCCCACCTTTTTCTTTCAGTTATCCAATACACAAACTGATGACTGAGGTCAGACACCTGTTAGTCAGTTTCCCAATACCCACCTCTGGGTCCATAAAACTGTCTGACTGGTGCTTCAGTGACTAGAAAGTTAATAGACACCTGTCGTAAAAAGCTCAATCCACATAAGATGCAGACAGTTTAGCAGTTTAATCCTGAAACGTCAGCATGTTTTATATCTTCCAAAATTATAATAGCACAGCCACAATATGAACATATTTGGTTTCCTCAGATAATTTGTAATGTTTCATGTCCAAACACCCCTATGTCAGGTCATATGGGAAACTAAGGGCACTACTCATCCCTCCTAGATAAAATAGACATCGGAAACCTGTCATGTTTATATTTTATTCAAAGCAACTTTCATGCTGGACCATAATATTGATGTTAGAAGTCTGTAAACAGTAGCGATGAAGAGATATGAATATTTATCGCAAACTGTACCTGGGACGTGGTCATGAAATGATGACCTCCCAGAGACCAAACCCTCTGAAGCTCAATTGGTCAAGAAGCCATCAGTCAACACCCCTTTGGTCCCAAAGAAAAGAGAGATGCATGGACAGTTTGACATTTCTCCTTTTACCATCAAACCAGGAACATCTGCAAGTTGAGAACCATTTTGACTCTTCGACCAAGCTTTGTATAACCCAAGGACATTGATTGCAAGTATCTTTCCTCCTTAAATTCTACTTTATCTCTTTGTTGCTGTATTATATCTTTATTGCTTTGAAATACCTTTTTTATAAAAATATTTAATTTGCACCAATTTTGACCTTTTCATTATTAAAACCTTATTTTGAAAAGTGTTAACCTTGTCCCTAAAGCGCTTAATGCAATCTATAAATTTACCTGTCTCTTGAAGATTGCTACTGTTTAGAATAAATCATCTGAATATACCTGTCTGTGGTGACCAGGCCTGTACTGGCCATAGGGACTACCGGGAGTTTCCCGGTGGGCCGATGGCTCAGTGGGCCGGTTCAGTGACAGACAGCCTGTCAAAGTCATGGCTGCGCGCCTCGCACAGCCATGACTTTGAACACCGCTGTACACTGCTTAGTGGCAGCCGGCAGGGCTGATGAGTTGATCGGCAGAGCGAGGGGGGGGGGGCGCTGAAGCCCAGGTGCTCCTTCCCATACAGCGAGCAGCAGGTCCGTGGAGGAGAAACTGTTGTGTCCCCCCCCCTCTTGAACTGCGTGAGGCTGTTTCCTGCCCCTCCCTCCTCCTCCTTCGGTCAGCAGCAGGGAGGGTGTCTCTGTGTCTCTATGTGGAGAGAGCATTGCAGCTGCGGGCTCTTCACCCCCTCCCTCTCCTCCTCATGCTGCTGTACTCGGGAGTGGGGAATGAAAAAAGAGCACAAAGGAGGATCATGGGACATGTAGTCCAGAGAACTGGCAGACCCATCGCAATCCTAAGAGAGGAACTGCAACCCCCAGCATGCCCATCTGAAGGGAAGGGAGAGAGAGCCAGGCTATGTGTGGTAAGTGACATGTTGCATCTGGGAACCCTGCTGTGTGGGGGGCTCTCTGGGGACCCTGCTGTGTGGGGCCCAGGGGTCTCTCGGGGGGTGTGTCGTCCCAGGGGTCTCTCGGGGGGTGTC
>BLSH010185810.1:504303-516186 GCA_018402905.1 Glandirana rugosa
GGAGTCACAGCCGCTTCCCTTAGTAAACATGCTGGCTCCGGGGATGCAAAGACCAGTGAAGAACTGGCCTGGGTAAAGGCAGCATTACATCCCTGGACAGGTAAGTGAGTTTCAATAAAAGTCAGCAGCTACAGTATTTGTAGCTGCTGGCTTTTATTATTTTTTTTGGATGGGGGGCGAAGATACTCTTTAAAAATTCTGCAAACTTAGGTTGTTTTTAACCTCCCTGTCGGTATGATTATTTCAGATTTTTGGTGCTGAAAGCGGTACCATTAGTTTGCATGGAAATTTGGCGTTTTATATTGTAGGCTTGTAATTCTTAGGAATAACTCATTTAAATCTGTCCAAACAAGAGTCTAGTAGACATCCCGGGTATGATAAAGTTTGAAACATGAAATCATAAATTATAATATATATGAAACAAATATATATAATATAATAAATAACTATAAATAATTATCAAAGATGATAATATAATAATATAATGTATTCAATAATGTAATCTAGTCAAAAACACAGAAATTTTCTCAGTTGCAGAATTGTCGCTGTCGTCACTTTCAGTGTCTGATGATAAATTTCCCCAAAAATCAGTTTCACTCAATTCTGCAAATGATTCTTATTTACTATCTGTGTTTTCTAGCTGATCAAAACCCGCTTTTGACGTAAAGGGACGCTTTTTTATGCCATGGACGTTCTCAAGTTTCCAGGCAGAAAGAATGGCATATATAATATAAAAGTGCATGCAGGGCACTGGGCAAACCACTAGGGACAAAGGGGATGTGAAATGGTTTCATACAGTAATGTAATCTTACAGATTACAATGTACTGTATGTTTGCTGTGTGTTTCACTTTTTGAATTTCCCGCCAGGGAATGGAGGACACAGAGGAATGGAGGACACAGGGGACATTGCTGGATCCAGGGGACAAGGTAAGTAACACTGCCTGGATCCAGCGATCCGATCCCGAGTGTGGCTTGGGGTTACTGCTATTTGCAGTGAAAACTCACCCCAAGCCACACTTGGGAATACCGTCAAGGAGGTTAAAGCAGTTATCAAGGTTCGTAAGGTCTGAGCAGGGTGCCTTGGCAAAAGGGTAACACTGCTGTGTTGATGCTTGGAGCATTCAGGCAGTGGGTAAACCAGGAGCAAATACCCACTTTACCCATGAGTGCTGACACAGTAGCTACTGCATGCACTTGCTTTTTGCTATTTGTCTTCAAATAAACCCAAATGCTTATCTTGGTTTTCACAAATGACCTACAGAGCTGTTTCTGCTCAAACAGATATCACTGCTCTAAAAATAAGTTATATACTGATACCGATTTACTGGTGTGAATATATACTCAGACACCACGGGGTGTATGCATAAATCATAGACATTATGGTGGAGTCCCATTGGATGGCTTCCTTTTAAAATGTTTTAAAGTATTATTCACATCTAACTAATGAAGTCAAACAGATGGGATGTGTTACAGGATAATACTGTCTTGTTTCATTCCCAACAAGATATGATTCGTACTGGTGTGTTTTGGTTTAAATCAATGTCTGTCTCCAAATGTTCTGTACTGAGAGTTTGATAATTATATGAAGATGCAATACTGAAAATTCAGACAGACAGCAGTTTAATTGCTTTTTTTTCTCTTTTGGTATTTAGCTTTCTGCTGGTTATGGATTTCATCAGCATTAACTTGGCAGCATTAAACTCTTGTATTAATCCAATTGCGCTCTACTTCGTAAGCAAGAAGTTTAAAAACTGTTTCCAGGTAAGAAATTGTTCAGTGTCTGCGAAATAGTCTGCTCAATCTGGGAATTTTTCTAAAAGGTGAATGGAGTTGAATGTGCTTGTTCTCAGAAAACTCGAATATGTGAATATCAAGCACCAAGTGACATTTTCCTTTATACTGATTTACAAAATTGTTACAAAAGATGGAATCACACATATTAAAACACCAATTAATACAGCTATTTATACATAAGAAGAATTTGGATGAGTAGCCAAATTTGCCCCCATACCAGCTCTCTCTAAACCCCTTTGAAAGTTGACTCAGACTGGAAGAGACAGGGAAGGCACTAAAAAAGTAATTCTCACCTGCAGTGGTCATTACTGTCACTGTAAAACTAATGGATTGCTAACAACAACCGATAGATGAGGAAAAGGAGTGAAGGCATAAACTGGCCATACTCTAGTAGAATTTTGTACAGAATGTTTTTTTGTAAGAACATTTGATTGATTTCTAATCATTTGGTAGATGAAACCGATGTTCATTTTCTAATACAGTGGCTAAAAAAATTCAGAGATTGTTCAAAAATCTACCAGTATAGGGCCAGCTTTAGTGTCCAATCTTCAAGCTAAAGGAGAATGCTGGACCACGGTGGGCTACCTACTAGAATAAAGCAAATTACATGCTTGATTAGAAATTGAAATTTTGACTATAGTTTTAAGTTCTTTAACAAATTGTCAGCAACAATGAAAATTTTGGGTTAAGTGCAATAGTGAATGATGCATTTTTTTATTAGTAATATGGAATGCTTTCCTAGATGATCATAAACTGGCTCAGCAACAAAAAAATAGGGTAACTGAAGTGTTTTTTTTTTATTTTTTTAATTCATAGAGACTGTTCATCTTATTTTTTTTATCTTACTTTTGTCAATTAAAATAAAATGTCACCATTTCAAATTCCAGATCATTGAGTTTAAACAGTGCAAATGATGCATAATTACAAAATGTAAAGCCTGTTTCTGGCCATTAGCTGCAGAACAGTTTCATCATAGATACTTTAAACACCATAGCTTTTATAGAGGCCAGCTAATGGTATGCCAAAACCCTTTTTATCTTACTCCATCTCATGTTTTGAGTATATACTGTATATTTAACAAAATATAAAGTAGAGAATGTACCAACATTCAAACATAGGTTTTTTTTTTTATTAGAAATGTATTATAAACCTTTGGCTGCTCACAATCTTCCCACCAACCACAGTTTGCGTCATTTACATTGTGCAGAGGATTAAAAATGTGAATGTTTCTTAATATCATTTATAAATATCTATGTATTATATAATTATGTAGACATCATCAGACAAAGGTAACTTTTTTATTCTTTTTTTTTATTTTTTTATTGTATTTCAGTCATGTCTGTGCTGCTGTTGTCAATCAAAGACCCTGACAAGTACTTCCCCCATGATTGTAACCAGCATGCAGTGGAAAAATCATGACCAAAACTACTTCATTGCAGACAGAAGTATTCACAAGGACAGCCTCAACTAGCCACAGTCGTCTGCACAACAAGACTTTGAACCACACCATAAAAGTGGTTACTTTCTACAAAGGAATAAACTTCTTAAGTAGTTGAAGAAAAGTGCATGTCCAGACAATGCTGGACCCATTGTTCTATTTTAGAGATTTACTGGACCACAGTCAAATCTAAGCTGCAAGCACATGCTCTCCATTGGCTGTAATACAGTCTTTTATGTCTATTGCTCAGGAGTGTGAGCCGTTGGACCAATGATGTTCTACGGACTTCTAGGTGGTGTTGGAATGTGCAAAGCTATACCAACACACAGCCACATGTTTTGTCAGTGTCGAAGATACGAAAGAATCTAGAACCAGGCTTTGTTGAATTGAGTGCTGGCAGCTTCTACTTATCATGTTCCCGAATTATATTGAATGTACTGCTCACCCTACTGTCTGCAGGGGGTGGAAAAGTAAACAGTATTTCTATGGAGTTATTATATAAAACTATAATTACTTTGTATATAACAATTTTTATTTAACATATATAAATATGTATATTTTTTAATTGGAAACAATAGAGGATTGTGAGATATTGTATAATAGCATGTGTTGTACTGACATATTTCTGGCACACTAAAATATTAGGCATAAGATATGCATTTTACGGCACTTCAGTATTCAAAGACTCACCATCTATGTGCAAAAAGGTGGTATTTTTTTGAAGCATGGCAAAGTACACATGTGTGTTACGGACAAAGGTGATTTTATTCAGAGAGGTGTTATGCATAACTGGTCATTGTTATTGACCCAATGGCATATATTTCTCATCAAAATAAAATGGGGTTATAAAATTCTGACTGAATATTGTTCATTTCTAAATCCTTTGACTACAGTACATAAAATAAGTCAGTAAATGATTTATTTCCCAATGTAATGAGCAAGGAACACAGTTAGTCTTGTGTAAAAAAGTGTAAGAAATGAATATGGAGAGGTTGTCCATAAAAAACAATCAGATACAGCCGATTACATTTCTAGTGAAAGTGAAAGGAAAGCATGCATCCTAATTGTTGATCTAGGCAATATTTATTAAAACCTATAATGACATTAAAACCTGCAAAGATGCTTTAAAGTACAAGTTTCACTACCTTAAAGCAGCTTTTGGGTATAGTTTTAAATTCAGTGGATTTGGGATGACAGTTTGTTGATTACACAAATCCAATCTAAATATTTAGTATTCCTATAATATACCTGTTTGATCCCTCAATTCTTTCATCTAGTGGGGGTGGATCCTGTTCAAACTAATAAAGTGGTCTAAATCATAAAAATGATGATATTGTTTTTAAAAAATGTTAAAATCCAAAAATGACTTGTCCCACGCCTTGAGATAACCTCATCTAGGAGGCTACAGAATAATGAGGGTCACAGAGATGCATAATGGTACTGGAGAGCCATATTCTCAAGCTCCATTTTGCTCCATTTTCTATTTGATCAGAAAGAGCATAATAGGCCTTGTACCAGGTAATTGGAATTACTGATCACAGGATATCAACTTATGTAAGCCAAACAGTTCCCAGGGAAGAGAGCTTTCAGGTGCCACCTTATAGCGCATAAGGTTTGCACAGATGCACTTTAAGTGTTCATTCAAATCATAAAATATGCATTTTGTTCATCACATTAACACATGACATAAAAGTACTGCACTGCCAACAAGTTGTGCCTAGCACTAACACAAGTATAATGTTTTAAGCATCATTATGTACAAATGTTGCCATCTAGTTTTAGATTACATTTAGTTAATGCGCCCTACTGCCTACTCTAATTAGGAACAGACTTGTGTCCCGTCGTAGAGGAAATACTGTTTTTGCAGTTGGTAAAGGATATCCCACATGTTTTCTATTATCTTCAGTATGTATTTACAGCTATATGCACATATTAACCTATGCTCTTGGGATGAAATTTTGCAGCTGCCTAATCAAGGAGGAAGGTTTTTAACAGACCTCCACAAATGCTACTTCAAAGTGAAAAACAGCACAAAAGTTCCATCCCATAGGTTATTTCTGACAGAGCTACAGTGTTCATAACATTTATGCAAACATACTTTACTCACTGATTTATGGATGTTTACCAATGTTGGTACATTATGCGTCACATATTCTAGATTAAATTAGCTAGACTGGTTCCATAGATGTTAGTAATATGTTGCATTTTTAGTGATGGTTCAGACAGATATTGGCAGGGTCACAACTTATTCTGATCTAGCTTGTACAAATATGGGCAGTTTTGCATATACACTATTAATGTATACTGTACATGTGTTTGGGGTTGAAAACCCCTTTTGTAACTGGCTAATTTCACTTTTATTTTACTAAAATTATATATAATTTCTTATAATACATTTCTCTTTAAAATGAAAGATACATGTTAAAGTAGAATTCCTGCCTCACTGTTAGCTATGAGAGTTTCCGAATATACATGGAATGGATAGTGTTAAAATAAATGGTACATTTTCTATAAAGCAACTTACAACATTGCTTTCTAACATACTGATTATATTGACATCCCTAGTGTCTAAAAAAAAGGTATATTTTATGGCATGTTGGACTTCAGTACCAAGAACTGGTCATGTTCAGCATGTAATTCCTGTGCTGGAAAAGGGTAAAAATAATTCTGCTCATCATACTCTGAGCCCTAATCTTAACCTAACTCTTGGGCCTGCTGCTCAGATGCGTTATGTGCATTAGTGTTATATTAATGTGCATTGGGTTAATGCATGTAAACTATAACAATTTCTCTTATTTGCTCCTTTTTGGTCCATTCAATTTGGTCTGTTAAATATACAATTGCAAGCATTTTATTGTATCTGTTCATCCACAAAGTAATCCTGTGAGCTGAAAAATCCTGTACTCTCTGCCTCTGGATTGTTATCAGTTAACATTGTTCCCTGCTATCTCTGTGGACTACAAAAAAGGACCGGCAATGCTGGGTACACACTGTAAACTGTGACGGCTGCTCCATTAGGGGCACAGGGGCACCGCCCCCCTAATCCATACACCCGGCCCCTAATCTACATGCAGGGTGCCTGATGCATGGATTCCAGTGGGGTTTTTTTCTTTTTTGAAGCACATGGTTAGAGCCTGAGGCTCTAATTGGCTTCAAAAAAGGGTGGACTCGGGGTGCAGAGCACTACGCCCTGAGCCCACAAGTTATGTTACAATAGCAAATTAATATTCGCTAATGTCTTCCTGCTTCTCCTCCCAGGCCAATCATGAAACAGATCCTGAAACCTGATTGGCCAGGGAGTCTTAGGACTTGGGGGGGTTTGGTGGTGGCGTTATGTGTGAGTGAGGGGAGCAGGTTTGTTTGCTGCCCCCCTCCCAAAATATTGAGCACCAGCCGCCACTGACTATTAGTTATTTTTCATTCAACCCAGCGAGCTGAACAAAACAAAATTTGAGAGATCGCCATACTAACACAAGCGATGGTAGTGCGGCGATCTACCACGCTGTGCTATTGTGTTCTGGCAGGATAACTGCCCTCCCAGCAGAACACACTGATCAGCACTTGCAGCCTTTGGGGTGCCATCCAAAATGCCTGAAACCACAACTCATTGCACCACCAGTTGTGCCTTATAATGCATTGACCCTAATATCCTAACGTTTAACCTAAACTCTTTCACCTTCCCTTACCTCAACTCTAAAAATGAACTAGTTAAAGTTAAATGCTAACTTTGTGTTTTAGATCATGTTTTCTGTTACTCCCAACATAAAGGATGGTAACATACACCATTCCCTAAGACAAATATCCCCCCCCCCCCCCCATTGTTATTCTTTTAATTCAGTTTGGCTGTGCATGGGTTTGCCTGTCACTCATTGACTGCTATCACATAATGAAAATACTACAAGTCCCATTGGCTACCTCATCAGAGGGACTGTGCAGAGCCATGCTGGCAATGCCTCCTTCCTCACTAGCTTGTAGTGTAGTCCAGTTGCATTTCCTCCAGATGCATTCTTCTGTATGGACCTGAGGCTGGAGGTAAACATTGATGAAGCCTCAGTGCAAAAAGTAGTAAAGGCACATTATTCATAAGATCAATGTTGCTAAATTTTTAATCCAATAACTAATGCTCTAAAGTCTGACCTTCTTCTTAAACTTTTATCTTTAAGCTGAACTCCAGGCAAACAGCTAAATAGACAGATAAAATACATATATCGTAGCGTTTCACCTGCCAAATAATTTGGATTTCTTTTCATCCAGACCTGAGATTTACACAGCTTTGTCACATAGCACCACCCTGTCTGGCAGGGCAGGCTGACTTGGTTGCTCTCTCTGCAGCATTTAGGTAACACTTACAGATCTTGCCTCTCCCATAGCCTATAAGGGGACATTTAAAGGAGAAGCAACAGATTGGTGAGGTCACCTCTCTGTTAAGCCCCGTACACATGGGCAGAATGTCGGGAGACATTTGCCGGTTCAAAAAAAATGTCAGACATACTGCCCATGTGTGTGTTGGTCTGTCTGACAGAAGCCAGCCGTTCCGGCAGCTTCTGTCGGATGTGCATGCTGGAAAACCAGCTGCTGACCGACTCCCAATCAGTGCTCTCAGTCTATGGCAGAGAGTGCTGATCAGATTGTTCTAGCAGAGGAGCCGTCCCCCTGTCAGAACACAACAGCTCAGCGGGCGAGATAGCTGGACTAACTTTGCATGGTTAGTACATCGGCTCCAACCGAAGATGACACTTTTTTTCGTGCAACTTATGGGGTTAAACAAAAAAAACTGTAGGGTGTGCCCGGTTTAACTCTGCTCTCTCCTCCTATCAGTATGTCCTTTATTATGACATGAACACTGCAGCACAACTGCTTGGTTCTTTGCACTGATTCCCCCCCCCCCCCCCGCCTAGTCTGAGCTTTGCTGTGCAAGGACTGTAATGCTTTGGGTGCAGCTTTATCCCTAGATGTAATCTAAGTTATCTATATCCTGGAGGTGGCTTATCTGCGCCAAGCGTTTTAGTGTTGAATTCTACCAGTTTAGTGCTGAACAAAATAGTACCAAACTTCCCTTGCCAAACACAACTGCCTCTTTACTTTTACAGCTGTGAAATATTACTTTCTAACATTTCTATTCATCAAGCAGTTATACAATAGAATTCTTTACATATTTTACTATAATCATGCCATTGATTTAGCACAGTGAAAGCACACTATAAACATCACACAAGAATACCTTATCAATTTAGGGAGGCCACTGATGGCTCAACTTAGCAAGCAATGCTTTAGTTGTAACCATGCAACATTTGGGCCATTTATGACCTTCTTGATATGTCCCTGTGGCCATAGGAGAGTCTTATTGCTTTTCAGCAGCAGAGGTGAAGTACTACTATGTGCTGTTGTCACACGTTGGCAGAGTATAGAGGTGACTTGAGTTTGGACACTTCAGTAATGCTGAGTGCCCCTGATGAGCAGATGTCCTACATGCTGGGATTTTCAGAGAGACCTTTACTGAAGGCCACACTTAAGCCTCATACACACGAGCCGATGGTTGGTCAACCGAACGTCCTACTTTTGTCCAGATTGGGTGACGGCGGTTTGGTCTAGGTACTGACATGAGTCAAGTAATCGGCCAACAAAGCCGAACGTAGTGACATGTTTCGAGCATATAACAAGGAAGTTCAGGTGAATGTGATTTGTGAATTATGAACACAGGTTACACGACAGAACACTTCCTGGATTCTGAGCATGCGTGTTTGCACTTTCAACTTTTTGTTGGCCAACTTCTGTACACAAGAGCCAACAATCGGCCAATGCCTTGTTGGCCAACACAAGTTTTCTAGTCTTGTCATCGAACTTCTGTTGGACGACAATTGATAATCAGCTGTAGAATCGTGCGTACACACGATCAGATTATCGGCCAACAGGCTGTTGGACGACCGTTGTTGGCCAACAATCAGACCGTGTGTACGGGTTTTTAGCCACCTTGGGGGCATACACGTGAAGTTGTTAACGGAAACCAATCAGCTTTCATCTTTCTTTTTATGCAAAGCTTAAACAAGCATTCTGATTGGTCACAATGGACAACAGATATTGTTGTAATTTTTCTTTCTCTGGTTTCCAGGTAGATTTTATAACTGTTTGTCATATATTACACTGTTTTTCTCACACTCTTCAAATGCATTTTGGCTTTTTATAATCAAGGTCATGTGTCTAAAGCATGCATGTAAGGTTATTGCAGTTAATCTTGCTGTATCCTCTGTTTCTTAATCTAAAATGTTGTTTTCATTCAGTTACATCTATACGCACTTATTTTGGAACTCTGAATATTTTACATAACAAGAGTCATAAACTCTCTGAACAATTTCTTAAATTCAAAAATGAATTTTAGCGACATCCACCTTTTGCTAAGCTATACTCTTTAAAGTTTTGTTGTTCACCAGAAATAATTTATGTACAAATTTGTTAAAATGTTGTTAATGTGATCTTGTGGTAGCTCATGTTCATGTAAATAATGTACATACCTGTTTTATTAGTGTTTAATATAAATATAACATTTAGACAATGCTGTGTACTTATACTCAGGTGCAGTTAAGTGTAGGAAGACAATCTATTTATTAGTCATTTTTACCATGTATGTATATGTATCAAACTATAAGCTTCAAACTGAACCCTGCATGTTGGGATTTATTTAATAAAAAAGCAAAGACTGAACAGTATTGATGTCCTTAATACTGAACTCTGGGTACCAATCTTTGAATAGCTTTAGAAGCGACTGTAGCAGGTTACCTCTGCTGTGTCACAATTCAGTCTTTCTTTTTTTCATACTGCCTAAGAGCTAGGCTTTTAGTTGGGCCAAATATTACAGCTGCTGCTGTACTTCTATCTCTAACACCAATATTTTCAGGTATTAGAAACACCAATGCTGGTGTCATGTCTCTGCCCTGTTTGCACTTGCTTGTTTACAAAGTGCATGGCCAGTGTCATCATCGAGTGTGTTTTGTGAATACCAAGCAAAGACATGACACCAGCACTAGAGTCTATCATACCTGCAGTGCTGGTTTCAAGGGGGCAGATGTACAGTTGGAGCTGTACTTTCCAGTGCATCTAAAAGCTCAATATTTACTATGTTTGAAGAAAATTGCTGAATTGATACATAGCAGAGGTAACCAGTTAACCCCTGTAAAACTATTAAATTGGTGGTGCCAAGACTTCAGCTTCAAACCTAATAGCAGATATTTGGCTATATACTTAGATTTATGGAGTCTGAATGACTGTAGTGGGTTTCTTTTTTTATACAGAGCCTTCTAAGGATGGGCTCAGGCTTTTTCAGAACCGAACATGCCCGAGCCTGCCAGGAAGTGAACCCTGCACTACGCTAATCACAGGCAGTGAGACATTTCCCCGATGAGCGGCTGCAGCGATCGGGTAATGTCTAGCTGCCCGTGATTAGCGCAGTGCAGGGTCCACTTCCTGGCAGGCTCGGGCACGTTCGGTTCCGAACAATCCTGGGCCCATCCTTACTTCTTACCACCAGAGTGGTTACTATGAAACATTTTATTATATAATGTAACAAATCCGGCATAGCTCATCAAACCATGGGCAGGCTCACCTAGGTCTCTGTTTTTTTTGGTATTTGAGATACATGTCATTTTAACTTTTTTTTTACTCCAAAACCACAAATAATGTAATTATTTGATGTTATCTTATGGATCATATTCTTCTCTTTTCAAGGGAATTAGTTCAAAATATAAGAGATTTGGGCTAAAGTAAACAGTACACATTTTTTAACATGTCCAGTTTGATAAATGACTGTGTATGTTTCCATGAACCTGTGGTCTTTCACAGAGTATTTTACTCAAATAAAATATTAGAATATAGCTTGTGGCATGTTATTTTTAATCTGTTTTTTTTTTTTACTAATGTTGCTGTTTTTTAAAACCGAATTCCAAGGTCTGTTTTTGATTAAAATGTTTCGTCTGCTAATCAATGCATTTACTGCATTTCATTTTAGGTCTTTAAGGTCAACATTTATTCGATAGGGCCTTTTAAATAAGTGGTATTGTGCAAAGGGCCCTACCCAATAGTCAATTAGCATTCATCATCTACAGTTTCCACTCCAGTGAAGTCAAATCCGATTGACTGACTAGAGTTAAAGTGGTTGTCAACTCATGACAACCACTTTAAACTACAGGTAAGCCTATAATAAGGCTTACCTATAGGTCCCGGGCATATCTCCTAAACTTGCACCGTTTAAAAGATATATTCGCTATATCTGCATGTGCTGATGTCATCGGGACATGCACACTGAAGAATTGGCCCCAGGGTGGCCCAGGGTGCCATTTCTTCTGTAAGCGTGCCATAAATGACAGCTCCCATGCGCAGAAGTGACGTCAGTGCGGCTCCACCAATCACAGAGCTGGAGCCGACGCTGTGATTGGCCGGAGCCACGGACCCGGAAGCAGCATGTCACCGGTCACGGTGGTGTGCCGAGACTGCTGCAACAGCTTTGTTTCAAGGTAAATATTTTATAATCAGCTAGTATGCAATGCATACTAGCTGATTATGCCTTTGTTTTGCAGGGTTTTTTTGGGGGGGGGGGGTTTTTTTTGGGACGTTTTGTTTCCGTATTAGTCGATCATACGTAACGTATGATCGACTAATA
>BLSH010185810.1:522445-536100 GCA_018402905.1 Glandirana rugosa
CTACCACGACCAGTCGGAGACTCGGGACGCAGCTGCTAATAGGAATGGAGTTCCTGCTGTGGAAAAAGTGCAGGAAATCCGTTCCCATGCGTTCCTGCAGGACTCGAGCCCTGTTTCTGAGGAATGCAGAGTATTTCCAGCCGCCTCAGAGGCTGACCAGCACCATCACTTCTGTGACCACATGCAGTATTGCATGCAAAAAGGCTAAATTATGCTCGTTATGCAAGACACCACTCACAAACGGAGTCAGAATTAAAAAAAAAAACTGCTCGTATTGCGAAACGCTCGTTAAATGCGTTACTCACAATCCTAGGTTCCACTGTACCTCATTTCACATAGCACTTGTATTATGAAACTTGTGAGGGCTGCTTGATTATCACTTCAACCGCCACTTAATGTTTCTTGGTCATAGTGACCTATGTTTGTTCTTATGACTGTTATGTTAACCCCCCCCCCCCTTTATTTTTACTTTCTTGAGGACATTTCCTATTTGCTTTTTATTACTATTATGTGCAAGTAGCGATATGTTATGTACATATGTATTTCAGAAACATACCCACTGTAATAGAGTGACATCTACATTTGTTTCTTATATTCTCTAAGAATATATAAATAAAGATTATACAAAAAACACACACACACATTAAAGTACATAAATATATAAGTTGGGGACCATTATGCCCAAATCAGAGTATATAGACAAGCAATAGCTTCATGCTATTACCAGTCTATATTCTATTTAGCCTTCATCTTTGTACACTTGCCAAAATATTGCCAAATGGCTTGAAGTTATAGTAGCAAGAGATGGACACACTCAAAATGGCATGTGTAACTAATGGGCCTATTGTTGTTAGATTGTTTTAGTTCCTAACGTTAGCAAATCAGAGCATCGGCATCCTTAAGGCTCGTTTACACTTGCTTCAAAACAGGGCATCAGACAGGCATTGTTAAAGCTCCCTTAATGCCAGTCAAAGCCCATGTCACTAAATAAAATGGTTAGATTACAGCCCTGTTTACACCTTGCATTGGCTTCGCTGCGCTTCAGCTTTGTGTCAAAAATGATACCCCATGTAGCATTAGCCAGGCTTCAAAGCCTCTGCAGCGCCTCTATAGAAGTCTATGACAAAGCTTGTTTGAAGCTTGCTTGAAGCACCTGCAGCTTTTCTGAGGCTGTAATTCAGCTTTAGCTTCGCTTTGTTTTGGAGAAATTGCAGGTGTGAGATATCAACAAACACACACAGGGCATTTACCAAGCTTCAACAAGGCTTCAAAAGTGCATCACTGAAGCTTCAAAAGTGCATTACACTTGCTTTGGAACTCATTAAAGCTTATACAGCTTCAACAAGCGTTTATGATGTGTTTTTGAGGCTTCGGCGGTGCTTTGAAGAGGCTTCAGTGAGGCTTTAACAAGGCTTCAACAAGGCTTCGACGAGGCTTCAGTGATGCTTTTTTGAAGCTTTGTTGACACTTGGCCGATGCCCTGTGTGTTTGTTGATATCGCACACCTGCAATTTCTCCAAAACAAAGTGAAGCTAAAGCTGAATTACAGCCTCTGAAAAGCCGCAGGTGCTTCAAGCGAGCTTAAAACAAGCTTTGTCATAGATTTCTACATGGGGTATAATTTTTGATGCAAAGCTGAAGCGAAGCAAAGCCAACGCAAGGTGTAAACAGTACTGTAAGCTAACCATTTTATTTAGTGACATGAGCTTTGACTGGCGTTAAGAGAGCTTTAACATAGCGTGTCTGACGCCCTGTATTGAAGCAAGTGTAAACGAGCCTTAAGTGTTCCTGCCACTTGGTGCAGAAGTTAGTAATCTCCAGATAAAAATATAACAGGGACATTTTCTTATGTCTTGTGCAGAACATTTTGGTTTTGATGAGATCATCTTTATTTTTTGATAGTTATGAATGTTAATGATTGGATGATGCTGGTTCCCAAAATGTAAAAAAGGGTTTGAGATTTAAAGACACAGATCTGCTTCAGGAAGTTTTATTTTGTGTAACTTGAGATACAGGAATTTATAATAGTTAGAATTCTTACCTTTCTTTACCGCTAGCTACCGAAAATATTATTCTTGAAGACAGTTATCATCTTTCTAATTTTGTTACTTTTTGCTTTGGCACTTCAAAATTACATATGGAGTAGTGAAAATATGGCATAATATGATTAAGGGGAAGAACCACACCAAATGCAAACAGACTTTCTTGGTGCCTATTATGCACTCAGTAATAGCATGCTGAGACCACAGAATTCAGACGTCTTACAAAACTTCTCAATCCCTGCATGTGTGTCTTCATAATGTAGCACAGAAGGGAGTACCTATTCCTGAGCAGATTGCAAGTCTTAAAATGTTCACTACTTTTTTAACATTAAAATATGCTTTCAATTTGTGTACAATATATTTATTCAATAAGTAGTACAGCAAAACAATGAACACTTGTTTCATCATGTAAATCAAAGCATATTTAGAAAAACACACCATTTTAATCAGAGCAAAATTTACATACTGAGCAAGCATGAGAAAATCAATACTGTAGGTGGAATACAACAACCACCCTATAGCTATTTTCCTGTGGTAACAGCTTGATTACAACAAAAAACATCTACACTGTCTAACACTTTGTGTTAAAACCAGAGATCTTAGTTGCACAACATTTTCAAATATATGTGGAATGCACGCTGCCTTATCAAGACCCTATTGCTTTATACAGTATGCAGCAACATGGAGGGTCTCGTAGATTAGAACTAGGAGTATTCAGAGGAGCCTTGATGAGGCACCACGGCTTACACATAAATTTAAAAATGTTGTACAACTAAGGCCTATGTTTTATCACAATTTTTTCACGGTGTAATGTTTTTACTAGCTAGCTGATAAGTGTGCTGAGAAATACATTTAGGTATAAATTGAGGTACTGGTCCTTTTTGTTTAGTTTACTGTAACTGGTACACTGGACTGCTTCAACTGCTGTTGTCTTGCTGGGCTTCTGATGCATCCTTGCGCCTTTAAGAAGAATTGAGCTGCCTTCAGGCAGTTAAGGGAAAGTTCATTTTGCAAAGTGAACATGCTCAATTCCTTTAGTAAATCTGGGTCAATATTCCAGACCACATAACATTAATAGTACATTGCATTATTGTGTTGCTTGATTGTACAGTTATGCGTCAACGGCATGAAAATATGTAGGCATATATTGATTTTCTGGCATGCCTATTGTAAGTACACATTGGTACATGTGTGAAGTTGCACATTTCCTTCCTCATCAAATAATGAATGTATTCTACTAATCAGTGAAATTTGAGAAAATGGTTTGGCAGGGATATGAAGAATGTTGGCAAATTCTGCCTGTGCTAGAGGCATATCTGTCACAAGTTCAAAACAAAGTTTAAAATCAATTTTAGGCATGTGGAGTAGGTGTGTCACTCCAAGCAAAGAACAAGTATTTCATTCACCCACCAGTCATAGTTCCAGCCACGTTTACCATAGGCTCTAACTTTGGAAGCCAAGTATTTACTGGCAAAATCAAATATGCTCATTCACCATTTCATTTAAACATTTTAGGGCCAGGCAAATCCATGAGAATTGTTTCCTGATTAGTAGAGGTGTGAACAATTTATAGAAGCTGCCAATTCCCAAGGCCACATACAAAATTACAGATAATCTTTACATGTTTACCATTAGGGAATGACTCCTTCCATAAGAAGTAAAGTATAATAAAAGGAAAGTTGTACTGAGAGTATCCAATCATGTCCAAGGGAGATAAATGGATTTTTGTCTACACATAAATGGATAATGGATAATTAGAATTGACACACCTTCTACATGCACATGTGCAGTAATTTATCTCAGTAGTTTAACTCATAGTCTGTATTCTGGATATTATTCTCAGCATTCTTATTCTATGTATATGGAGGATATACAATACCACTGGGTGTAATTCTCAGTATCTGTTATTATTCTGCATATATAGACATTGCACAGTATCACTTTGCTTGATATCATTTCTTAATCAGGTCTAATTCTGTATGTGTGGGCCCTACATGGTTTATTGTGTGATATTCTTAGTATCAATTTTTGTTCTAAATGTATGGGCACTGTACACTAGTACTCCTCTCATCCAGAATTGTAATTCAAAGCATTTGCTGCTATTCTGTATGTATGGAAACTTTCTCTTGTTCTGTATGCTGAGGGCAATTCTCAGTATTTGTTCATACAATACAATACAAATGTATGGATGCTCAACAGTACCACTTCACTTATTCTGTATTCTGGCTATAATTCTTGGTATTTGTTCTTATTTTGTATAACACTGGACAACAAAAAGGTTGCTTCATGAACACTTTTTAGTGTATCTTAAAGATTTTTGGCTGCTAATCACAAAAATAACCTGTAATTTAGCATACTGTTTTATAGAAAACTTTTGTTTTTGCTATTTGCAATACTTGTTGGCTATGCTGCACATATGAAAAAATCCTATAAGAACGGCAAACTGCTGCTGACACACATCCAGGACACTAACTACAATTGGAATATTTGCGGAGATCCAATAGTAGTGGCTCTGTTGCTTGGAATGCAGCTTAGATATACCAAGTACTTTTGTTACAAATGCAAAATGGACAGCTATGCAAGGGAGTTCAATTACATTAAAAAAAAATGGCCACTTCAAAAGAATTTGGTTACAGGATAGAAAAACATGGTGTATGAACCACTTGTTGTACTGACTTTGTTTGCCTCCACCTATAACTCAAACTCAAACTGATTAAACATTTTGAAAGCAATGACCAGGGAATGTGAATGTTTTTGTTGAGACTGATGTTTCCAAGAAAAACTACTGCCATAATTAAGAAGGGTATTTTTGTTGGTCCACAGGGCAGATATATCATCAATAACAAGCAGTTTGCAAGTTTGTTAGTGGAGTCAGAACAAAATCTCTGCAAAGCAATGAAGGATGTCACTGGGCATTTTCTTGGCAACTACATAACACCAAACTACATTCAGCGGGTTGACAAACTTCTTACAACATACAGGACCTTGAAGTACAACATATCACTGAAGATTCATTTTCTGCATTCGGATTTGGACTTCTTTTCCAAATCTAGCTGCAGTCGGTGACAAACATGGTGAATAGTTTCACCAGAACATTGCCAGAACATTGGTATCAAGGCTACTGGAATCCATCAATGCTGGCTGAATATTGTTGGATAATGGTAAAAGATGCACCAGACACTGAGTACAAATGAAGATCAGCAACAAAACACTTTTAGACCTGTTGAACCCACGCAGAGTGTTGGAAACATTATGTGATAAAATACATTATAAAATAAAATAATGATGCGCTAATTCAATCTGTAAAATATTAACATATGTGGAAAAATTAATCCCGCACTACTATATAGTGTCAATACTATAGTACCTAATGCTGATGAATCCCTCTATACAATGGTGTAATATAGTGTAAATCACACGAAAATAAAAATTATATAAAATGATAAAACAAAAAGTTAAGCGAAAAAAGCCTAAACAAATATTAATAGATGAAGCAATAATCCACTCCATGGAGAAAACTTGCTCCAATATGTGCCATACAAGCAAATATCCAGTGATAAGTTCACCCCCACTGCCATCTCTAAATGAATTGCCTGCTCACCTCAGGAGGAGACCCCACGGGTCAAGTCATACCTTAAGTATATAGGTTTTCAATGATCATGTGAAAACATGCATTGTATCCAGAATCCGCTGTAGTCCTCAGAGCATACAGTGGAAACTGCTCCTTAGAAATTGCTCAGAGCAAGAGACATTATAGCATAATATTGCTTAGATATATGCGTTTTTATTAACTGGTTCCACACCGCGCGCAGTATATTTACTGCGGCAGTGTGGATGCGTCCCGTGAATCGCCGTAAATAAGTAGTGATTCGAGCAGGTAGGGGGCGAGCGCGCTCTCGTGCCCCCCACAGTTAGAACACCCCTAGGGAACACAGTTAGCCCCTAGATCTCCCCCTGCAGGTTAGCCCCTTCACTGCCAATGGCATTTACACAGTAATCAGTGCATTTTCATAGCACTGATGGCAGTATAAATGGCAATGGTCCCAAAAAAGTGTCAAAATGGTCCGACATGTCCACCGCAAAATCACAGATCACCGCCATTACTAGTAAAAAATAAAAAAAATTTAAAAACCCCAGAAATGAATTCTCATCACCCGTAAACGCGGCAACTTTTGCGCAAACCAATCAATAAACGCATATTGCAATATTTTTTACCAAAAATATGAGGAAGAATATAAATCGGCCAAAACCGATGAAAAAAATGTTTTTTTGTATACTTTTTTTTTTTGGATTTGAATTTTAGCAAAAAGTAAGGAATTTTTTTTTTTTTTGCGAAATTGTCGCTCTTTCTTTGTTTATAGCGGCGATCAGAAATGATGCAGCAGTGATCAAATATCACCAAAAGAAAGCTCTATTTGTGGGAAAAAAAGGACGCAAATTTTGTTTGGTTACAACGTCGCACGACCTCGCAATTGTCAGTTAAAGCTACGCAGTGCCAAATCGCAAAAAGTGCTCTGGTCCTAACCTGGCAAATCCTTCCAGGGCTGAAGTGGTTAAAAATAAAATAGCACACTAACATTTAAAACATCTGCTACAATTGCTTGTAATAAAAAGACATCAAGAGCCCATCTGCTCACCGCTTATTTCCTGGTTTACGAGACACTGAAAGTGACGTCACCGGCTCCGCCAGACGAGTTGCATCACTGCTCACGTGACTTTCTCAAGGAAGAAACCTTTCTAGAGGTAATGTATTGATTAAAGTTAATTTAATTTTGCTCATAATTCCTACCTGATACAGTCCTTCCAAAATTATACAGTGTGCCCCCCTTAAAAAAAATGTCCCCTTTAAAAAAAAAAAAGTTTTCACATGGCAGGGTTTAATCCTGCCTTGAGGTGCTTTGCTCTGCGCCTCAAGTTGCCTATTGGCTCCTGGTACTGTCAATCAATCACCGCCGTCCAATAGACGGTGGTGATTGATCTTGGAGGAGCCTCAGCGTCACTTCCGGCCATGGATACTGGAGAGAGAAGGCTCCAGACTTCAGCACGCTTACCCGCAAGCGCTGCCTCTGCATAGAAACAGCTACTGGCCATATGCCGAACTCTGCACACTCCTGCCTGCCTATTAGATGGGGTAAGTGTGGTACTAGTCCTGACTTCGGGGAGGGCGCCACCGCGGGGGGGGGCGCCACTAACCCCTAACTGGTGACTGTATTACACTATCTGGGACCCTGTATGTGCAATACTCTGCATTTCCTATGATATATACTATGTGCAATACTCTGCATTGAGCTGCCTATGATATATACTATGTGCAATACTCTGCATGGTGCTTCCTATGATATATACTATGTACAATACTCTGCATTGAGCTGCCTGTGATATATACTATGTGCAATACTCTGCGTGGAGCTTCCTATGATATATACTATGTACAATACTCTGCATTGAGCTGCCTGTGATATATACTATGTGCAATACTCTGCGTGGAGCTTCCTATGATATATACTATGTGCAATACTCTCCATGGAGCTTCCTATGATATATAATATGTGCAATACTCTGCATTGAGCTGCCTATGCCATGTACTAGTATGTGCAATACTCTGCATGGAGCTTCCTATGATATATACTATGTGCAATACTCTGCATGGAGCTTCCTATGATATATACTATGTACAATACTCTGCATGGAGCTTCATATGATATATACTATGTGCAATGCTCTGCATGGAGCTTCCTATGATATATACTATGTGCAATACTCTGCATTGAGCTGCCTATGACATGTACTAGTATGTGCAATACTCTGCATGGAGCTTCCTATGATATATACTATGTGCAATACTCTGCATGGAGCTTCCTATGAGATGTACTAGTATGTGCAATACTCTGCATGGAGCTTCCTATGACATGTACATGTGCAATACTCTGCATGGAGCTGCCTATGATATGTACTATGTGCAATACTCTGCATGGAGCTTTCTATGACATGCACTATGTGCAATATTCTGCATAGAGCTGCCTATGACAGGTAATATGTGCAATACTCTGCATGGAACATGAACCGCCGCAAACCCCTACCTGGTGACTGTATACACTATCTGGGACCCTGTATACCTTATCTGGGACCCTGTGTACCCTATCTGGTGACTGTATACCCTATCTGGGACCCTGTATACCCTATCTGGTGACTGTATACCCAATCTGGGACCCTGTATTCCCCTATCTGGTGACTGTATACACTATCTGGTGACTGTATACCCTATCTGGGGCATTGTATACCCCTATCTGGTGACTGTATACCCTGTCTGGGGCTCTGTATACTGCTATCTGGTGACTCTGTATACTGCTATCTGGGGCTCTGTATACTCCTATCTGGTGCTCTGTATACTGCTATATGGTGACTCTGTATACTGCTATCTGGTGGCTCTGCATACTGCTATATGGTGACTCTGTATACTGCTATCTGGTGCTCTGTATACTCCTAACTGGTGATGCTGTATATCACTATCTGGTGATGCTGGGCTCTATACTCCTGACACAAGGGGTGGAAACTATAAGGGGTGGGGCTTATGAGAAGTGGGAGGGGTCAAAACCGAAGGGCGGGGTCTGGCTCCCCCCATCCTAAAATTTCACCAGCTGCCACTGCTTTTTAATAAAAATGTAAAATAGTACAAACAGTGCAAACGTAGTCAAAACATAGCCAAGGTTCGGTAACTAGAGCGGGTAGTCAGAACAAGCCAGTAAAACAGGAATCCAGAGATCAGCGTAGTCAGAGGCAGCAAACAGGATCAGGAACCAGAAGGAAAGTCAGCCAGGCAAAAGTCTTTAACAATAAACCACAGCAGAGAGTATCCGGTTATGTTGACCAAGGAAAAGTCACAGAAGATATGGTCCAGGCAGTTTAAATAGCCAGCAGGGCTGGCTGACGAGCAGGAAATGATCACCAGGTGAGTCACTTTGGAATGATGAGTACTGGCAATTAACCGACAGCTGAGCAACCTGAGCTCTGAGAAGAGAGGGCTGAGCTCAGTCCTGACAGTTCAGTTTGAAGGGGTCTATAATAATCATCAAAGCCAAACTTTTGAAAAAATGTGTTGTCTGATGTATTTGGACCCTGCACAGTACCACTGTAATTTATCTTTTAACAATTCTCGGATCTCATTCTTATGTTCTGTATATGGGCATTGCACATCTCTTATCCTGTACTTGAGGTGTAAAATCAGTATCTATTGTTATGCAAGTATGTACATTGCACAGTACTACTTTTCATGCATCCTGGTGATTCTTGGCACCTGGGTTTATTTGCTATCTGCGTGCAACATACAACTATGTCTGCTTATCATTTTCTGTTTTACTAGGTGCGTTATATATTCCTTCTTTTTTTTGTTACTGTATTGAAAAAGCCACACCCTATAAACAATTTAGTTATGCCTCCTTTAATACTTAATGTGATTGTAAACATTTGACTTTTTTCTTAAATAAAAAAAAACAAACATGTTTATACTTACCTGCTCTGTGCAGTGGTTTTGCACAGAGCAGCCCCGATCATCCCCTTCTGGGGTCCCCCACCGACACTTCTGGCTCCTCCTCTTCATCGGGTGCCCCCATGGAAAGCTGCTTTAACCACTTAAGGACCGGAAGGATTTCCAGCTTTAGGACCGGAGACCTTTTTGCGATTCGGCACAGCGTCGCTTTAACTGAAAATTGCGTGGTCGTGCGACGCTGTACCCAAACGAAATTTCCATCCTTTTTTTTCCACAAATAGAGCTTTCTTCTGGTGGTATTTGATCACCGCTGTGTCATTTCTGATCGCCGCTATAAACAAAAGAAGAGCGACAATTTTGCAAAAAAAAACAAATTTCTTACTTTTTGCTAAAATACAAATCCAAATAAAATATAAAAAAACATTTTTTTCATCGGTTTTGGCCGATTTATATTCTTCCTCATATTTGTGATAAAAAAAATCGCAATCAGCGCCAAAAGTGGCCGCGTTTATGGATGATGAGAATTTATTTCTGGGGTTTTTATTTTATTTTATTTTTTTTACTAGTAATGGCGGCGATCTGCGATTTTTAGCGGTACTGCGATATTTCAGCGGACATTTTGACACTTTTTTGGGCCATTGGCATTTATACAGCGATCAGTGCTATAAAAATGCACTGATTACTGTGTAAATGCCATTGGCAGTGAAGGGGTTAACCTGCAGGGGGCGCTCTAAGGGTTAACAGTGTTCCCTGGGCGTGTTCTAACTGTGGGGGGACTGCCCTAGCTGGGGAAGGGAAGTGATCACACCTTCCATGTAGAGGAAGGCTGTGATCACAGCCTCTCCCCCCTCACAGAACGGAGGTCCATGTTTACTTACACGGACCTCCGTTCTTTCACTCCGGGGGGGGCATCGCGGGTGGCCGGCGGAGATCGAATCCGCCACACCCGCTCCCTGGCCCACCCCGGACATAGTGAGCGTGCGGGCGCGCCTCCGGCGGAGCGCGCTCACTGGGCTCGATCTCGCGGCCGCCGTCATATGACGGCCATCCACGCAATCCAGCCACACTGTCGCCGTCAACTGCCGATCGGCAAGCGGTTAAGCAAAAGATCATTTTAAATCGTGCTACTTAGTCATTTTTACACATATATTTCATATTTTTTGCTCTTTTTTTTTTCTCTTTTTTGTTCTTTTGAAATATCAAGTCAGATTTATCTCTTAAGTGGAAATAGATTGCATCGTATTGGCTTCGCTGAGCATCTGTAATAAATCCAATGTGTAGTCTATTTGTAAGAACACACTACATTTCCTGTAGTGCCAAGCAGCTTATCTTGGCTCAGGCTTCATTTTGGCCTACTCTTAAATTAAACACAAAATATTTCAGCAGATCATATTTTCATTCTCCAAAGTATTTTCTGATTTATTGGCAGTATTTTGCTTTAATGAACACTTGGTACAGGAACGTGACGAAAGGAGTTATGAAGTATCTTTTTGCATGTCAAACAATACACCATTATCTCTAATAGAGTTCTGACATGTACTTGAATAGGTTAGTAATTGCTGATGTTAGCAAACAGATAGTAAAACATTTCTTGGTTCACTGGCACATATCTTCAATGAGCCATTAACTATTAAAGAAAGATATTTGTAACATTTAAATGACCGCTTTAGGAATGCTGTATGACAAACACTTCATCTAAAACCTGCCATCTTACAATGACGTATTACTCCTATGCCTTCCACTAAATTATTTTTGTGAATGACCCTGCTATGTTTGCAACAGTAACTAAACAGAATCAAGCTCTCATTTTTTGAAGTTCAGGTTAAGTTAAAGTTATGTTCTAGAAAACGGAAGCCAGTGTTTGTGTTGCAATATATTTGAATTGCTCTGATGCCCATGTGTGTTCCACATTAACTTCCAAACAACATCCGCTACATTTATATTCATGCAAAGGGATTTCAGCACAATTTTTTCAAATCATATAATTCAAAGTAGAATCTTCACACAATTGGACATAAGCATCTCAAAGCTTCTCTCAAAGCTCACTTATATTCCTACATTAATATACAGTATAGAGTTTGAAATCATTAACGTGATATAATTTGGCAGCAATGCTATCCATGGATCATGTTTTTTTGCCCTTTAACCACTTGACCACTGGGCACTTAAACCCCCTTAATAACCAGACCAATTTTCAGCTTCCAGTGCTCTCACATTTTGAATGACAATTACTCAGTCATGCAACGCTGTACCCATATGAAATTTTTGCCCTTTTTGTACCCAAATAGAGCTTTCTTTTGGTGTTATTTAATCGCCACTGGGGTTTTTATTGTTTGCGCTATAGATACAAAAAGACCAAAACTTTTGTTAAAAAATGCATTTTTCTTCCTTTCTTTTATAAAATATTGCAAATTAATCATTTTTCTTCATACATTTTGGCCAAAATGTATACTGCTACATATCTTTGATAAAATACCCCAAATTGGTGTATATCATTTGGTTTTTGTGAAAGTTATAGAGTCTACAAGATATGGTGGCAACCATTGAAAATTGATCACACCTGATGTACTGACAGTGAGACCCTAGCAAGCCAGGAAAGTACAAATACCCCACAGAAACACTTTTACTTTTTAACATTAGTTAAGGAGTGGTCATGGGGAGAGGAGCTAGGATGTAGGGTGAACCGCCGGCTGATGCGTCGATGAGAGGGAGGTCTGTCCCGCGGCGCGAGCGGCATGAGCGGAGAAGGAAGCAGGAGATGTAGCGAGGGAATCACCCGCTACTAAGAGCAACGAAAACTCTGCCTACAATGTGTACTACAGGGAGAGGCACAGAGGGGAGTGAGAGACCTGATAAGGACTGTTTCTGCCTATCTTTCAGCAGTCTCACGTATTAAATTCTCTGACCTAAACTGTGGAACGGAAGGCTGTTCAAGGCTGGAGTAAGGAAGCACTTTTCTTTTTTCCTTTTCGTTTTGTCTTTCTTTTTCCTCTTGCCCCTCTGCAAGCTTGCTTCACTGGTGGTGGGGTAGGAAGCGGGGCTGAGAGGAGAGGAGGAGGAGGAAGAGGAGAGGAGGGGAGAAGGGGAGACGGTTAGCAACTCAAACACTCCTGATCCCCTTAACCTTAAACCCGTCCCCCACATCATTGTACCCCCAAAAAAGAGAAGGAGCAGGAGAAGAGAGTGGGGAGCCGAGGGAGAAGGATTTACAGACAGAAGGCCCCGCAAGCATTTAAGATAAACACACACTCAAGGAGCACACAAACGGCACACAGCGGAAGCGGGAGAGGGTGCTGCGAGAGTGGGACCTATAAGGGACCCTGAGGGGCTTATTGACCCAGGAGGGTAGCGGCGGTCTTAATCTGTAAAACTACCAATTACGGACACAGTCAAACTGAGCCCAGATTCTTACGAGCTAAGTAGTACACCCTTAAGTACTGGGTGAGGTACTGGGCTGGAGGCACTTGCGGTGACAAGAGAAGAGTAGCTGACGGTGACCACCAGAGCGAGCGGGAATAAAAGAAGAGCCCAGATACCCCCAGGAAATTCAGGGGGGTGAGGACTGTCCTTATACAGAAAAGGAACTGGAAGGTGCACCCCCTAAGGCGTCCCCTCTAAAAAGAGAAGAAGATGAGGGGGAAAACGGCAAGAGGCGCAGGAGCAAATCCATCCTGGATGAGCGCCAGCCCCAGCACCATTAAAAAATACATGGTGCAGGAAAGTAGATTGGAAAGCCCAGAAAAACAACTGGGAGCAAAAAGCAAACAAAAGGAGGCAGCAAACAAAAGACCCGAAAGGTTAGATGAAAGGACGTGGTACATAAAAAATTACCACGACCCCGACCGCGAGTAGGTCCTACCTAAACGAGGACGCGGAGAACGGCAAAAGGGGGAGTAGAAGAAGAGAAAAATCTCCCCTGCGGAATCCCCCACGTGGAAGGTCAAGGAAAAGACATATTCCTGTCAGGAGTGGGGGGACTTAAAGGACCCCCATAGACCCGAGAAGAAAATAAGGGCGAGCGAGACCACCAGTGGCAGTCGATGAGAAGAGAACAGTGGCGTTCACGGAGGTCGGGTCATGGAGTGGGTCATGAATTCCCACATGATGAATCGAGCATTCTTAGACCC
>BLSH010185810.1:538970-551500 GCA_018402905.1 Glandirana rugosa
AAATTATATCGAAAAAATACAGACAAAAACAGGAAATACGGTATACAAGACAACGGAAATAGCTGAGGAATTCCAAAAATACTATAAAGCATTATATGCAATAAAATCAGAGGAGAATAAAAAGGAAGAAAGTCAAAGGGGGGTAAAAATAGAGGAATTCCTGAAAAAAGCAAAGTTATCTAAAATATCTGTAGAACAAGCAAGAGTATTGGAAGAGCCAATAACAGCAGAGGAGATAGATAATGCATTAAAGAACTCCGCACCAGGGAAAAGCCCGGGACCCGATGGGTTCCCCGTGTTGTATTACAAGAAATTCAAAGAGATCCTTATACCCAAATTGGGTGAATATATGAATGGGATAGGTGACATATGGGAGGTAAGAGAGGAGGCACTACTGGCAACAATATCAATAATTCCAAAAGAGGGCAAAGACAAAACATTATGCTCAAGCTATAGGCCAATTTCTCTATTAAACTCCGACATAAAACTATTTTCAAAAATATTGGCCACCAGAATAAAGGGAGTAATAAAGGAAATTATCAATGGGGATCAAGTGGGGTTCGTACCAGAAAGGGAAGGGAAGGATAATGGGATTAGGACCCTACTATTGATGCAAAAAGTAAAAAAGGAAGGGGCCTCCGGTCTACTCCTGTCCATAGATGCCGAAAAGGCTTTTGACAGGGTAGACTGGGGGTTCCTTTTTAAGACGATAGAAAGTGTCGGAGTGGGGGAAAGAATGATCCAATGGATTAAGGCACTGTATAACAAGCCAAAGGCAAGAATAAAAGTGAATGGGAAATTGTCCTCGACATTCGAACTGGAGAATGGAACGCGACAGGGGTGCCCATTGTCCCCACTATTGTTCATTATATATTTAGAGCCATTGCTAGCGGTAATAAGAAACGAACTAGAGATAAAAGGGTTTAGTATAGGGGAAGAGAAACATAAAATAGCGGCGTACGCCGATGATATGTTGCTGTATATAAGCGCCCCGAAAATAACAATACCAAAAGTAACGGAGGTAATAAAAAAAATATGGAGAGATTTCAAACTTTAAAATAAACAAAAATAAATCAGAGATCCTAGGCATAAATATAAGAACACAAGAAAGAGCGGAACTCCAAAGAGGATTCCCATTTAAATGGGAGAATAAGGGATTAAAGTATCTGGGGATCACATTGGCGACGAGGTTTGAAAAAATATATCAAATTAATTATATTCCACTAATCAATGAAATTAAAGACGAATTAAATAAATTAACCCACAGACCACTGTCCTGGTTTGGACGGATTAATACGATTAAAATGATTATACAACCAAAAATTTTATACAAATTCCAAATGCTACCAATTGAAATTCCGCAGGCCTTCTTTCGGGTGATAAAGAAACTGATAGATAAATTCATATGGAGGAATAAAAAACCGAGGATAAAATTTTCGACTCTAAGTAAAGGGAAAAATAAGGAAGGGTCAGCGGTACCAGATATGAAAAAATACTACATGGCAATTATAATAGCACGGGTGATAGAGTGGGTAAACCCCACAGACAAGAAATGGGAGAAAATAGAAAAGGGGATGAGTGGGACCCACTTAGGGATAATGGTGTGGATCCCAAGGAGATTTAGGGATTTGGCAGAAGACACAAGTAATTTGACACAGACAGCACTTAATGAATGGGATAAACTGCTAGCACGACACAAATGGGAATTTAATTCCCCATATATACCACTAAGCGGAAACAAATTATTTTGCACCGGGAAAAAAAGAATGGTTCGGAAAATGGATAAAAACAGACACAATAAAATTAAAGGATATATTAAAGGGAAGGGAAATAGCACCACTAGAAGAACTAAGACGTAGAGGGGACTTCCTTGGAATCGATGCATGGCGGTATCAACAACTAAGACAATTCGTAAATTCTTTACCACAACCATTGAGAACAGAAAGAGAAAGAACACAATTGGAAAAAATTTGTATGAATACGGGAAGAAGAAAAGGGGAGGTATCCAAATTGTATAATATGATGGTAGAGATGGGAGGAGAGAAACGCCCGCCATGCTTCGAGAAATGGGAAAAGGAGTTGGGACAGCAGTTGGGGGAGCACGAATGGAAAAAGATAACAAAGCTGGTATTTAAATCCGCCATAGACAGCAATACGTGGGAGACCAATTATAAATGCCTCGCACGTTGGTACATCACCCCGGAAAGAATGTCAAAAATACAGCCAGGACGGGAAAAAAGGTGCTGGAGGGGATGTGGGACAGTAGGGACAATGAAACATGTGTGGTGGGAGTGTAGTCGGATCCAGGAATACTGGAAAGAGGTGGTGGATATGAGTAAAGAAATAATGGGATTTGATATACCTAGGGAGCCATGGACCTGCCTGTTTCATAGGACAGATAGCTCCATAAGACAGTATACTAGGACAATTATACCACACCTACTGAATGCAGCAAAAAGCTTGATCCCCAGATACTGGCAAAAATCCCAAATACCAACAATGAGGGAATGGTGCCTAAGGGTAGATGAGATCAGAAATATGGAGTCCCTGAGAACTAGAGAGGAAGAGTCCATAGAGGATGAGGAGGAGAAATGGAAAAGATGGACAAGTTTCAAAACCTCCAAGATATACACAAAAATAATGAGCTCGGGATAAACAGCTGTCGGAACCTAGGGGATAGGGGGGAGAGGGGGAGGGAAGAGGGAGGGCAGGGTAGAATGAAGGAAATCAGTAAGTAGGAAGGGTCAGGGAAGAACAAAAGGAAGAAATCATAGGAGCTCAAATGAGCGAGATGTAAAGAACGGGGGAAAAAAAAAAAAAAAGGAAGAATTAAATATGCACAGGGGAGCCCGGAAATGATGTGAAGTCATCCCACAATGACACGTTGAAAGTGAAATCATAAGGGGAGGTAAGAGGTCAACATAGAATAGACCTAGGCGAAACTGATCCGGGAGAAAAGAAAAAAAAAAAAAAAACTATTAAAGAAAGATATTTGTAACATTTAAATGACCGCTTTAGGAATGCTGTATGACAAACACTTCATCTAAAACCTGCCATCTTACAATGACGTATTACTCCTATGCCTTCCACTAAATTATTTTTGTGAATGACCCTGCTATGTTTGCAACAGTAACTAAACAGAATCAAGCTCTCATTTTTTGAAGTTCAGGTTAGAATGAAAGGCATATTTTACTTATTTCTCCAGTTAAAGTTATGTTCTAGAAAACGGAAGCCAGTGTTTGTGTTGCAATATATTTGAATTGCTCTGATGCCCATGTGTGTTCCACATTAACTTCCAAACAACATCCGCTACATTTATATTCATGCAAAGGGATTTCAGCACAATTTTTTCAAATCATATAATTCAAAGTAGAATCTTCACACAATTGGACATAAGCATCTCAAAGCTTCTCTCAAAGCTCACTTATATTCCTACATTAATATACAGTATAGAGTTTGAAATCATTAACGTGATATAATTTGGCAGCAATGCTATCCATGGATCATGTTTTTTTGCCCTTTAACCACTTGACCACTGGGCGCTTAAACCCCCTTAATAACCAGACCAATTTTCAGCTTCCAGTGCTCTCACATTTTGAATGACAATTACTCAGTCATGCAACGCTGTACCCATATGAAATTTTTGCCCTTTTTGTACCCAAATAGAGCTTTCTTTTGGTGTTATTTAATCGCCACTGGGGTTTTTATTGTTTGCGCTATAAATACAAAAAGACCAAAACTTTTGTTAAAAAATGCATTTTTCTTCCTTTCTTTTATAAAATATTGCAAATTAATCATTTTTCTTCATACATTTTGGCCAAAATGTATACTGCTACATATCTTTGATAAAATACCCCAAATTGGTGTATATCATTTGTTTTTTGTGAAAGTTATAGAGTCTACAAGCTATGGTGGCAACCATTGAAAATTGATCACACCTGATGTACTGACAGTGAGACCCTAGCAAGCCAGGAAAGTACAAATACCCCCTAAATGTCCCCTGTCATATTAACGGGTTATTTCTCTCACTTGGCACATGCATACCACAAATTACACCACAAAATACATTCTACTATTCTTCCTGAGTATGGCAATACCACATGTATGAGACTTTTCCACAGACTGGCCACATACAAAGACCCAACATGCAGGGAGCACCGTCAGGCATTCTAGGGGCATAAATTACACAATGACGTGGCACTGTAGAGCTCTGAAGGGGCGCAAATGTGGCACTGATATGGCACTGCTAGGCACTGATATGGTGCTGCTGGGCACTGATATGGCACCGTTGGGTACTGATATGGCATGGATTGGAGCACTGATATGGCACTGCTGGGTGCTGATATGGCACCGCTGGGCACAGATATGGCACGGATGGGGGCACCGCTGAGCACTGATATGGCACTGCTGAGCGGTGATAGGGGCACTGCTGGGCACTGATAGGGGCACTGCTGGGCACAGTTTGGGGTACTGCTGGGCACTGATTTGGCACAGATTGGGACACTTATGGGCACAGATTGGGGCACTTTATGGGCACAGATTGGGGCACTTACTAGCACAGATTGGGGCATGGATTGGGGCTGGCACTATAAAAAGTACCTCCAGCAGCCTCACGCTGCATCTTCTCCCTCCGCTGCTCTCATGATCTGTATAAGCAGCGGAGAGAACCGGACATGACGCCGGTCTGTTTACACTGATCGCTCCGTCATTGGATGGAGCAATCACTTGTTAAAGGGCTGCTGTCATTGGCCCTTTACCGTGATCCATGACCCGTGGTCCCATGAAACCGGCAGGCAAGGACAGCCCCGTGTGCACGTGATTCTGGGAGGACGTCATTGTACACCCTCCCAGAATTTAGCGACTGCATTATAGCCGTCATTCGGCTATGGCCTGCTCGTCAAGTGGTTAAAGACCTTGCAACTACATAAACATTCTTGTTAATATTCACTCCTTTCTTATTGTTTGCAGCATTTTTTGTGGATTGAGTGGTGTCAGCCCTTCCCAGCTTTCTTTTGCTAAACCACTCAATCTATCCCACTGTCTTTTACTCCAAAGCATAGACACTAATCTACTTATAGACTATAGGGGCTAATTAGACTCTTTAGGATAACAAAGAATGTGTGCAGAGAATACAAGACAGCTCTGAATTCCTGACAAGATTAAGTTTGGTCTGCACTTATAAAACAGATATAGTAAAATTATATAATGTATTAGTATAATAATGGTATATGGTGTGTTGGTGTGTTTTGGAGGGCCACTCACCTTCCTGCACCTACCTCTCTGAGATGCTGAGAGAAGGCAGCTAAGGAGCATATCTTCTCTGTGCCTGTCCAGGGACATAGGGAGATGTGCAAAATGGCCCCTCCCCCCTTTATGAATCTGAGTGAAGCTGTGCAAGGCAAATTGTAGGTGATTGTGCAATAGGTATACATACATAAATACATTGTATTATTTGTAGAGAGGGACCCAGCTGAATTATTTTTCTATATGACGCAATTTCAGATTTAATGATCATGTTAATAAACATAAAGATAACTTCCTTAAAGCAATTCATACTTTACTTGAACTTGTTAGCAAAAAAGGAAATAATTTGAAGCTAAGCATAGCATTGCAGGTGCACTTTTACCAGTAATATTAATTTATACATATTTGGTAATCCAACAAAAAGAATACGTAAAATCAAGTTATTTCATCCAACTTGTTATAATGGTAATCTGTAGATGATAACACTGGACAACACATTTTTTTAAACGTTTTTCTTTCTGAAAAAATGTTGGTGATTATGATAGACCCCTTAAAAATGAGTACAAATATAATTTCAGAATCACTGTATCATGTAGAAATATTGAGAGATATGAAATTAACTTTTAATGACTACAATGTTTGATAATGTTAATTTTTAATCACATAAGAGTTCAACACGCAGAGGCGGCCTGTCCATCAAGGGTGCACGGGTGCCGATTCTCTAATCCATGCGTCCGGCCCCCATGCAGGAAGCTGGATGCATGAATTCCAATGGGGGGTGTTTCTTCACTATTCGCTATTTTCACACTGATTGCCCTCCCAGCCAATCAGGAAGCGGGTCTGAGACCCATTTCCCAATTGGCGAAAGGAGAAGCGTTCTGATTGGTTGCCGAGGTGGAGGGAGGAGGAGGGAAGAGATGGAAGCTGCCGTGATGTCCGTGGAGGAGAGAAGGGGAAGCCGTCCATGATGCCCGCTGCCTGTCGCCCGGGTGAAGTGCTGCCCATCATAGATGGGGGGTGGCTGTGGGTGCACTCTTTGGTGCCCCCTCCCAAAAAAAATTACCACCACCCGCTACTGTCAGCGCAAATAAAAGCATTTTCCTATTGATTTTTGTTTGTACTTAGTATCTTGTGCACCTTGCTGCAGTGTCCAACAATAGTCAGCCAGCACTAATGGATTTCAGCTGCACTGATACCGTTTTTCCATTGTGGCAATTTCTTGGTGAAACCTTTCATCATGTTGATCACTGACTGCACCTAGATTTTCGGGAAAGTGGGAATGCAGAAAATGATTCTTCAGTGATATGTTTCACATCATGGTCTTGAATGCTGTAAGAAGTTTATAAAACAGCTGAGTGAAATTTGGTGCTGTGTAGTTGCCAAGAAAATCCTCATAACATCCTTGAATGCTGTCCAGAAGATTTTCTCTGGCCCCAATGTATCTGATCTGTGGACCAATAAACATGCCTTCCTTAATTTTGGCATGAGTTATTCTTTAAAACATCTCTCTCAATTAATTATTATTATTATTATTACTATACAGGATTTATATAGCGCCAACAGTTTACGCAGTGCTTTGCTTTTCTTAACTTGAGGGTAGACAGTACAGATACAATACACTTAAATACAGGAGGAATCAGAGGTCCCTGCTCGTTAGAGCTTACAATCTAAGAGGGAGGAAAGAGGGGTTTGGGTGCACATCTCCATCCCTGGTACTAGTAATAAGGAGAAAGTTCGGGACTTTGAATGAGGAGGACATGCGAGACAAACGGATAGTCAAAACTTGCAAAATATATCTTCATTGATGGAGTATAACCACGATTATACAAACTGCGCCCAATCAAGTGGGCTAACAAGAAATGTAGCACATAAGCAATAATACAAATATATATATATATATATATATATATATATATATATATATATATATAATATCCCAACCCCATAGGGGTGCAAGCAAACAGTACACACTCTTCAAGGGCTATGCACCAAAATGTACAAAAAATGTAATGAATATATCATGCAGTTGGTACTACACTGGCATGCAAGTATATAACAGATATCCTTTGTGGTTAGGAGTGGTTATCTTCCTTCTTTTTGATACAATATCTTCCAATTCTGATATACCATGCAGTCCTGCTGATATATTCATTGAATATATATTTTTTGTAGATTTTGGTGCACAGTCCCTGAAGAGTGTGTACTTCACACGAATCGGGCCTACGACATGCACCAATTTTCACCCCCTAAGCCCGTCCCTATTCACGCCCTCATAAACAACTTTATCAGTGCAGCCTCACCTCACCTCACCGTCCCCATCAATGCAGCCTAACCAGTGCCTATCAATGCAACCTCACCAGTGCCCACCAACGCAGCCTAACCTGTGCCCATCATTGCGGCGAGACCGGTGCCCAACCAATGCAGCCTCACCAGTGTCCATCTTTGAAGCCTCACCCTTGCCCATCAGTACAGTCTCACCCATGCCCAGCATTGCAGCCCCACCAGTGCCCAGCATTGCAGCCTCACCCGTGTCTTTCTTTACAGCCTCACCAATGTCCATCTTTGCTGCCTCACCCATGTCCATCTTTGTAGCCTCACCTGTGTCCATCTCTGCAGCCTCACCCATGTCCATCTTTGCAGCCTCACTCATGCCCAGCATTGCAGCCTCACTGCTCACCATTGCAGCTTCACTGTGTCCATCTTTGCAGCCTCAGTGTCCACCATTGCAGCCTCAGTGTGCATCTTTGCAGCCTCAGTGTCCACCATTTCAGCCTCAGTGTCCTTCATTTGCAGCCTCAGTGTCCACCATTGCAGCCTAAGTGTCCACCATTGCAGCCTCACTGCCCACCATTGCAGCCTCAGTGTCCACCATTGCAGCCTCACTGCCCACCATTGCAGCCTTAGTGCCCACCATTGCAGCCTCACTGCCCACCATTGCAGCCTCAGTGTCCACCATTGCAGCCTCAGTGTCCACCATTGCAGCCTCACTGCCCACCGTTTCAGCCTCAGTGTCCACCATTGCAACCTCAGTGTGCATCTTTGCAGCCTCAGTGTCCACCATTGCAGCCTCAGTGTCCACCATTGCAGCCTCAGTGTGCATCTTTGCAGCCTCAGTGTCCACCATTGCAGCCTCAGTGTCCACCATTGCAGCCTCAGTGTGCATCTTTGCAGCCTGCCATGGAGAAAGGGCAGATAGGATCATTATAGGTGAATAGCGCCATTAACGAAGAGGATTCTCAGCTTTAACACAAAGCTGGGATTTGCCCGCTGTAATAATTTACTTTAGAATTGCGTCCACTCCGCTCCCAGTCACATACACAGATCCCGCCCCCCTGACCCAGAACCTGTGACAGACATAACGCCGGTCCAATGCCAGGGCGTTTTCTGTCTGTCACAGGTGCGCCATCAGGAGGGCGGGATCTGTGTATGTGACTGGGAGCAGAGTGGATGCAATTCTAAAGTAAACTATTACAGCGGGCAGCTCTGTTAAAGCTGGGAAACCTCTTCCTCAATGGCGCTATTCACCTATCTATGATGATCCCGGTCGCCCTCTCTCTTCCCCTGGGACAGGAAAATGGCTCCTATTTATGCCGGAGGTGCTCCCCCCTCTGCTCCCAGGCATCCCACCTTGCTAGGGGTATAGCAGACGCTGAGCGTTTTTTAAGGTGGATGAGCCTGACAGCAGCGTTCATGATGGACTGAAATGGGGATAACCTATTTAGAGGGAAGCCAGTGAGGAGGGGGTGGCAGTAGTCGAGGCGAGAGATTACCAGGTAGTGGATTAGAAGCTTTGTGGTGAAATTTCTTAGGAAGGGGCGTATCTTGGAGATGTTGCAGAGATTGAGGCGGCAAATTTTGGATAGCAATTGGATGTGGGGCCGAAAGGTTAGTTCAGAGTCCAGGATTACACCTAGGACCTTGGAGTGGGGGGACAGGTTGATAGTTGAGCCGTTGATTTTGACAGAAAAATCTGGGAAATTCGCATGAGGGGGAGGAAATATCTTGATCTCGGTTTTGGATAGGTTGAGTTTGAAGAAGTGACATCCAGGCTGATATGTCTGTTAGTAAGTTTGTGATGCTTGAGGAGACAGATGGAGAGAGCTGGGGGGTGGAGAGAAAGATTTGCGTGTCATCAGCGTAGAGATGATATTGAAAGCAATGGGAGAAAATCAACTGACCCAGGGAGGAGGTGTAGATTGAGAAAAGGAGAGGTCCAAGAACAGAACCTTGGGAGACACCAACAGAGAAAGGAAGAGAAGAGGAGGAAGTAGAGTTGTAAGTGACACTGAAGGAGCGATGGGATAGGTAGGATGAGAACTAGCTAGGGTTGCCACATCATCCCTATAATCCAGGACACATATTAATTACACAGGTTCTGTGGCTGATTAAGGTGGCAATTAAACTCACTTGGTGCCTCATCTGCATTAAATTGGCCTCAGAACCTGTGTAATTCATATGTGTCCTGGATTCAAGGGATGATGTGGCAACCCTAGAACCAGCGAAGAGTACAATCACAGAGACCAAAGGAGTGCAGTTTTTTGAGGAGGTGGTCCACTGTGTCAAAGGCAGCAGAAAGGTCCAGGAGAAGTAGTACAGAATAGTGTCCATTGGTTTTAGACATTAGTAGGTAATTTGTGAGTTTAAGGAGAGCAGTTTTCGTGGAGTGCTGAGGACAAAATCTGGACCGAAGGGGATCAAGAAGTGTGTTCATAGTCAGATGGTCGCTCAGTCGGTTGTAGACCAGTCTTTCAAGGAGTCTGGAGGAGAAGGGGAGTAAGGAGATGGGGTGTAGGTTGTTAAGATTGGTGGGGTCCAGTGAGGGTTTTTTAAGGATAGGGGTGACTAGCTCATGTTTTAGAGAGTTTGGGAAGATGCCAGAAGAGAGGGAGAGGTTGAAAATGTGAGTTAGAGAGTGTAGAATTGAGTCAGAGGGTGAGCGTAGCATTTGCGAAGGAGCAGGATCCAGGGGGCAGGTGGTTAGATGGGTGTTAGATAAAAGTTTAGCAACCTTGCTAATACTAGCAGGTTTCAATGTGGAAAGTAATGATGGTATCTGTGGACATGGGGTGTTGAGTGGGGGTGTTTTTGCGCATTGGAGATCTCCTCACGAATGTTATCAATCTTAGTTTTAAAGTGATTGGCGATCTCCTGGGCAGTGAGTGAATTAGAGGGCAGAGGCAATGAAGGACAGAGTAGAATGTCAAAGGTCGAGAAGAGTTGATGGGGACTGGATGTTAATGTATTAATGAGTGTGATAAAATAGGTCTGTTTGACATTGTGGAGGCAGGAATAGTATTTTAGAAGGGCAGATTTAAATTAGTTGAAGTCTTCTTGGAACTTAGTCTTATGCCACAGAAGCTCAAGAGCACGGCTATGTTTTCTGAGACTTCTTGTTGTCTGTTTGCCAGGGTTGTGAAAGAGCGTGAGAGAGTGAAACTAATAATGTGGTGATCAGAGAGTGGGAGAAGATTGTTGGAGAGGTTGCATGGAGTGCACAGATAAGAGAAGACAAGGTCAAGGGTGTTGCCTTTGGAGTGAGTAGGAGCCTTTATCTATTGCTTCAGGTGAAGAGATGAGGTTAGACTGAGAAGTTTAAAAGTAATAGTAGTGACAGCGTTAACGGGGATGTTGAAGTTGCCGAGAATGATTGTGGGGATTTCAGAAGACAGAAAGTATGGTAGCCAGGCAGAGAAGTCATCAAGGAAAGTTGATACCGGTCCAGGGGGGCAGTAAATGACAGAAATTCTTAGAGAAATAGGAGAAATTAGACAAATGCAATGTGCTTCAAAAGAGGAGAGTGTCAGAGAGGCTGCTGGGTGAAGCACCTGATAAATAATCAAAAACCTTCACCTTTCTTGTTCATCACTTTCACAAAAATTTTCCTCAGTCTGAGTTTTATGTGAAGTGGAGGCAAAATATATTTGCAAGGTGTTTCACGTGACACATTTTTTTCTGTCCTGGAAACAAAAGTATTTCAGAATAGCCATTTATTTTTAATGTAATATGGGTGTCTTGCACGGCTGTCCCATTCATATATGTAACAACAGTACTTGGTAAATCCAAGCTCATTCCAAACAGTTGTACTTGGTGTATTGACCGTGCTTCAACAACAGTTCCATGTTTTTGCATTTGCCATTGTGTAACAAGACAGCCTTTCAGGCTTAATACTAATGTATCAATGAAGAGATGTCATTCTAGTGGGTCATGCTCACAACCCAAACTGTGAACATACTGTCAATGTCAGTACAGAGAACAAGGTTATCAACCTGTGCAAAGAAATTTGTTAAATCATCTTGCTGGCTTCCAATGAAATAAATATGTGTACCTGGTGATAATAAACACCATCCTTGTAGTCTTGAACCCAGTTGTTCTGCTTTTGATTCTGACAAAAGAAAGTCCCTGACAGGATTGTTTATTATGACTGTATTCTGAGATGACGCTCACCAGACATACACTGTTCAAAATCCTGATTATTGTCACTGTCCCTGCTTGGCTGGTGCATTGCAGCATCTTTACAAGAAAAGGGTTGGGGAACAGAGGGTGGGACTTTAAGTGAAGCTTGAAGGTAGCCTGGTAAGGCTCTAGCTTCCATCCCTAAACATGATATATAAAAATTGCACTGATGTGCAATCGGACAGAAGGGTGGGACTTTAATTGGAGGATGTGGTGGTCTTATTGTAATCTTGATGGATATAAGTCAATTGAGGTAGTAAATGAATTTATTGAGTAATCATCAGTTAAACATATAAATGGTCACACACGTGATCCAATCAGGTAAAACATGATTATAAATAAAAATTCATATAATACATAACGCAAGTTCCCCATCCATCAATTTCATATACATATACACAGTATTAACCACCTCAGGACCGCCCACCGTCAAATGACGGTGGAGCGGTCCTGCTCTTCCAGCGGGTGGACGTCATATGACGTCCTCCCTTTAAGCCGGGATTGCGCGCGATTGCGCGCGATCCCGCGAACAGAGCGGTAACTCACTGTTACCAGCTCTTCTCTCCTCACACAGAGTCCAGTGTGAGGAGAGAAGAGCTGGGATCAGTGAGTTACTGATCTGTAATGTAAAAGCACACTCCATGGGAAATACCCCCGTATACACCACTGACAATCCCACTGTCCACGTAACCCCCCCCGTCCCCCCCAGTCATAGTCACACGAAAATGTAATGTCTAGTCATTGAGTGACTAGGGTCGAGAAGAGAGGAGTGTGACCTGAGACACACTCCTCTCTTCTCGACCATTGTCACTCAATGGCGAGACAAGCGCCCT
>BLSH010185810.1:553854-570227 GCA_018402905.1 Glandirana rugosa
GTCAGTATATCAGGTGTGATCAGATCTGATCAATTTTCAATGATTGGCACCATAGCTTGTAGACTCTATAACTTTCACAAGGACCAAATAATATACACTTATTTGGGTTATTTTTACCAAAGATAGGTAGCAGTATAAATTTTGGCCAAAATTTACAAAGAAAAATTACTAATTTGCAAAATTTTATGACCGAAACAAAGAAAAAGGCATTTTTTCAAAAAAATTTCAATCTTTTTTTATTTATAGCACAAAAAATAAACCCCCTCCTAGTGATTAAATACCACCAAAAGAAAGCTCTATTTGTGTGAAAAAAAGGACGCAAATTTCATATGGGTACCGTGTTGCATGACTGAGTAATTGTCATTCAAAGTGTGATAGCGCTGAAAGCTGAAAAATGGCCTGGACAGGAAGGGGGTTTTCGTGCCAGGTACTGTTGTGGTTAAAATAAACAATAACACGCTGCATGGCCCATATTTTGAAGTTTCTGGGGGTGATACCCCCGGTATATCATATAATAGGTTAGTGAAATAGCACATTGTAGTAGCAGAAAACACGACAGTAGTAGCTCTACGCGTTTCATGACTTTTGGGGTTACTCATCAGGAGCAAGCGTGTTAATCTGCGGAAAGAGTAATAAAAAAAAAGGGGGGTAATCTTATTGATAACCTAATATAGGGTGATGGGGCTGACATCTCCTGATGAGCAGTCCCCAAAACAGACTAGATTATTGAGTATACACTCACGTAAGTTGCAAACCCGTTGTGCGGCGTCAGAGGTAAGGGGCTGTCCGGGACCATCATGGGCGGGGGCTGTGGCAGGCGGGCATATATCATTGCAGCATCTTTGTTTGTTTCATCTAAGCTCCATTTCTCTGGTGGCTTTGGGTATGGGTAGATTGTTGTCATGTGGCACTTGGTCTCATGGTTGAAGGCAGACTGGGGTATTCAACTGATTTCTTATTCTTAGCAGAGAAACCAGCGACATTAGTCAGACAGAAGTAACAGTCTGTCATGTGATCTTTCTGTTCCTGCCATATCAAGACAGCAAACTACATTGACTTCCGAATTCCTCTGAGCAAAGTTCTAAAATCGACAGAGTATCTTGCACTACAAATGTGGGGAGACTTGATCACTAAGCAAAGTCCTTTAGTGTATTAAGAGAGATATGGACTCCAGAGAGAGAGATATAATTTTGCCCCTGTACAAATCATTAATAAGACCTAAGGCTCCAGGTCAGTTTTGGGTACCAGTTCATAAAAAAGGATATTGGGGAACTGGAGAAAGTACAGAAATGAGCAACAAAACTGATAAGAGGCATGGAGGAGCTCAGCTATGAGGGAAGAGTAGATTAACTGAATTTATTCTCTCTTGAGAAGAGGAGATTGAGGGGATCATGATCAACATGTACAAATATATAAGTGTACCATATAGTGAACTTTGTGTTGAGTTATTCACGTTAAGGTCATCACAGAGGACAAGGAGGCACTCTTTACGTCTAGAGGAAAAGAAATTTAATCACAGTAAGAGCTGTGGAAATGTGGAATAGACTCCATCAAGAGCTGGTGCTGTCCAGATCAGTAGATTGCTTTAAAAAGGGCCTGGATTATTTCCTAAATGTACATAATATATCTGGATACTAACATCAAAAGGTAAAGTTGATCCAGGGAATATCTGATTGCCCCTTGGGGGATCAGGAAGGATTTTTATTCTCCTGCTGGAGTAAATTGGATCATGCTTTACTGTTTTTTTTGCCTTCCTCTGGATCAACTGTGGGTATAGAATTGTGTATATAGGATTGTATTATTTCTTTTTTTTAGGATATTTTCTTTTCCCTTTTATTGGTTGAACTAAATGGGCTTGTGTCTTTTTTCAACCAGACTAACTATGTAACTACGTAACTAATTTTACAACAAAAGTACAGTTCAGACACTTTCTTAACAAGTCCAGTCATGGTACTTCTTTGAGGCTTAAAGTGGATGTAAACCCGTAAAAAAAAAAATGAATTAATAATTCTGCCTTGTAGAGTATAGCATGTCATATCATCTGTGCCCAGTCTTGCCACAAAGAGTTAATCCAACTGTGAGTAATGAGCTCTATTTTAAGGAAGAGAAAGTCCAACTAACAGGGAAAAACACAGTAGATCAGCCCCTTGCTCTTTGAGTAACAAGCAGTTTGCTTATCTCCTTTACATAGCAGAGAAAGTTTTACACTCCCCCTCCCTCCTCAATGTCTCAGTATATAGGTGGGTGGGGAGGCTTGTGACATCACAACTCCACCCACCGAGCTTCAGTAAAGAGAGAATCCCACTGCTTTCAAAGATTTACAGAGCTGCTAGTGCTTACCTAAGGGACATTTGCAAGGTAGGGATAGATGCAGGAGGCTTGCATGTATATATACATTAATACTGTGCCATTTGTTTATACTGAGTGGGTGGCGGGTTTACATCCACTTTAAGAGTGTACTAGCCACAAATGTAGCAAAATGTATCACAGCTGTTCTGATATTGGTACAATATTTCTGCTGTCACCTATTGTCTTTTAGCAAGTCTATAATTTGCTTTCTTTTTATGTAAATTACAGGTACACAGACAGTGCTATGCCTTGAAACAGTCACATTAAAATACATAGAAACTGATAATAATGAAATGAGTAGCATTTGTGCATCCAGGCTGCTTTTATAGCCTTTCCAGGCAGCATCCATTCAGCTTAAGCCTACCTAAGCATGCCCAAATAGTACCAGTTCCACAAATGTTATGCAATATGCCCTAAGTGCATGCCTGAACATACAAGAGCTACACAAAACATCTTTTTAACATAAGTAAAAAGTAAGCAAAGTCTATATATAATAAAACAAAATTGCAAAACAAGATACAATGGTACCTGATAGCTTATCTTCATGATTAGCAGCCACAAGTCCATAACATACAAACAGGATGAAAAATCATTGTTCAAGAAGTGTTATATTTTCATTGCTTTTTAGGTTTCATAAAAGCATATTGATTTGCATAGCCAACAGACATTGAGCAACAATTCCACCCAAAACCAATTACACAATGTCAAGTGAACTCAGGTTCAGTAGTTGCATGTAAAAACTTTCCTGGACTCTTGTGAAAAAAGTTGATTCATGGCTAACATGCACTGGCTATGTGTCTGGCTACAGCATATCTGTAAATGATGTTGGGTCTTTCATTTAAATAAATGGAATGTGTGATGCTGATGCGCATGTATGTGAAATACAAGAAATGCAAGAAAGGTAGTGCTGACTCGAAAAAGCAACGGGCATGACTAGGTGTGGTCATGTCCTGATTAACATTAAGTTACAGGCTTGAGAACAAGCAGTGAAATGCTGATAGCCACACTCCCTGCAACGCTTCTCCATCCCGCTGTAGCCAAGTATGCACAGCCTACATGAGAATGGCAACTCTGGTCTGAATTCAGCAACAGTGCAAAATCATTGACACACCATCACAGGAAGTTGCATTAGGTGGACTTCATTGGCAGATTTAACAGGTATTTGTGGCGCATTGCAGGGGTCTAAAAGAAAAGTATAAGTGTAGATGCTTACTGTATATGCTGCAGCATATATTTTTAATGGAAGGCCATAGTTCTACTATTAATGAAAAATATAGATGTGCCTATTTTACTGTCTTTAAAACTAGAAGGGCAAATTCTGGTGACAATGTCCTCTATCCGAATATACTGTAAACAGCAGAACAATCAAGAAATAAATGTGTCTTTTTTGTAAATAGGTTAAATATAATAACATACTGGAAAAGATACTTGCTTGTAATTCATTAATCCCCATGTCACTTAAACACCCCCCCACCATACATACAAACACACAGTCCATGCACACACAACACTCATCTCACAAATGTTTACACCTGAAAAAACACTGCGGAATTGGAAATATGGTCTCAAGTTGTGACAAACACGTGTATCAGATCGCTGCCCTCTTCACCGACGGACGACCGAGGACCCCCTTGATCTAACACCGCGGTTGTCACAAACATAACGATGCCACTCTTAGCTGCTCTCAGCACAAAGATTTCCCAAGTTTGCGGGACCACCGTCTACATGCCAACCACCTGAGAGCAATTGTTACCGGGCTAATCCAAACATTTAACCCTTTATCTGCCACCACTTCTGGATGCCGGCCAGAAGACCCGGATATTAGCAATACCAATATTTTAGAATGTCACCGCAGACAGGTATATTCAGATGCGTTATTTTAAAAACAGTAGCGCTCTTCAAAGGAACAGATTCCTAATAGTTGCATTAAGAGCTTTAAGGACAAGGTTAACACTTTTCAGAATAAGGTTTGATAATGAAAAGGTCAAGTTTTAGGTGCAGTAAAATATTTACAGAGAAATAAAGAAGGTTACAAAATAATGAGACAAAATATACAGCAAAGAAACAGAATGGAGGTACTTGCTTTTGAAATGTCTGTGACCAATCAGTGTTTTGAAGATGATTCCCTGGTTCTCTGATGTTGGTTAGTTGATGGAAATTGAGAACTGGAATTCGGTCTTAGCAATGCCTTTTTCTCTGGCTGACAAAGGGCAGGGCTGTATGCCCCTGACCACTCACATGAGTGGACGGATTTTTAGGCTGAATGTCCAGGGCGGGCCATGGAAACAATCTTCCCTACTTCACAAGTTGTGTATGAAAAATCATATTTCGTGATTGGGCCGCCCGGCAAACCTCACATTAAGGAATTCAATCTCAGCACACAGAGGGCTTTTAAATGACTCCACACATGACAGGTCTGCCATCTACTAGGACCCTGGGAAAGGAAAATACCAGTTCTGCCTCTCCTTATGTTAAGAGGGTGTGACGTTTATACTCATGTTACACGGTACGAACTGCTGCATCCGAATATGCAAATTTTATCGCTATGTCATGTTCCTAACTGAAGTTATAAAATGTATGTATTTCTGGTAAGTTTGAAGACATGAATAAGGTCATTCTGAGGTTTAAGGTTGCCTGTGTGATTTATGGTGCTTGCATGTCCAAACATCAGTTCGGTTTTATAGATGTTAAAATAAACAGACACAGACCTCTCTTTCCTGCCTGTCATATAGTATGGTCCATATGGCCCTTTGAAGTTGATCTGGACAGGAAGGGAGGGGGTGTGAGGAGCTTAGCTCAAGAACTGACAGGGTTTAAAAAGAAAACTTAGCAGCCATTCTTGCTGACAAAATGGAATCCCCTTCCAAGCTGGAGTCAGCCTTGCTTGCGTCTCGTGCGTGATATCATTACTTCGTGTGGGTCTCACACGTGATATCATCACACAAGTGTGTTCCTAAACACGGCTATCTAAAACAAAAGAGCAGTTTGATATTTTGACCTCTGGAATCAATTGAAGGGTGAAATACAGCTTCAGTCAGATAAAATTAACATGGACAAATCAAAACATTTTTATTAATTTACATTTGTAGTGAAACTACAAAATAGGAAATGGGGTAAAGCGAAAAAAATGTGTTACATCAGAGCTATTACTAAACTATATTGCCTTCAAAGAAATCAAATGAAATCAAAGGCTTTGGACAAGTAGAATTATCATAAAGTGCCACTATTGGTGGACATCAAAAAACAAGCCCAGGCTCTGGAAGGATCCTGTATTTAAGGTAGGGCTTCCCCCAGATGCCTGACCAGCAGCTGGCTCAGTCTCTCAGCATGCCGCTGAGAGCCTAAAATAGCTGCTCTCTCCCCCTCCCCAGCCCAGGGCTCCAATGAACTTTGGAGGAGCAGAGCAGTGAGTGGTGTCTGACAGTCACCGCTCTCTGGTCAGTGAATGCCGAGAACTGAACAATCTGCAGTCATGTGATCGCTTAGATCTCAGTCATTGAGCGGGCTGCAGCAATGGCCCAATATTGCAGACATATACAGTAGGTGAGTATGTCTGTTTGTCTTTTTACTTCCCACACTTCTCCTTTAGGAACCGCCAGTTGTTTTAGTCGCTGAGAACTAGTGGTGGAGAGGTTTTGTGAAGTTTGCAATAGTTATCCAAGAGTGCTAAAAATTGTTTTAGGCTTCTGTCAATTAAATTGTAACCCACTGCTTATAACTTCTGACTTGCATAAGAATGGAAAGATCCTTTTAGTGATGAAGCCCTTGACCCCCAGCCCTGTTGAGTTCCACATCCCTGACTAATGAAGGTTAGTTTAAAATGTGACATATAATAATAGCATTCCAACTTTTTTATGATGTTCATAAAGCTAATTTTCTCTCAGGAAAGAATTAAATGCTGCGAGATACACATTCCTCGTCTTCGATTAATTTAAGAGTTGAAAAAGAGTACCATTATCTCTAAGCTTGGCCTTGTGTGTGCAAGGCAACTATACTCTACAGCATTTTGTCTTGTAGTCCAATATTTTTTGAAAATCAATTACATAAAGTTCCAGCCATCCCTTTCAAAGGTGTTTTGTACAACAGTGGTGATGTAAAGTGATAAAATCACTTTATATAAAGCTTGTTTGGTGTAAAAAACACCTATAATTTATCTACCTAATAAATACGCCAACAGATGATTACATAGCTCAATGTGTTTCGTGCATGATAATTCACTTCTTCAGGAGAAGACAACAGGGGGTAAAATGAAATGCTCTAAGACCCCTTTAACACTGAAGTGCCGCTAAAACAGCGCTAAAGCGCCAGTCGTTTTTGTGGTGCTTTAGCAGCGTTTTAGCTGTGTTTTAGCGGCACTTTTGCATGCGTAAGGAGGCCAGATTTCTCAAGGTCACGTGACATTAAAGACATGGCAAAAAATATCCTATTCATAGCGATCCCAACCCGCCCCAAAGATGCTGCTTGCAGGACTTTTTCTAACGTCCCGCAAGCGCACCGCCCCAGAGTGAAAGCACACACTGGAATGAATGTGAGGCAGTTTTCAGCCACTTTTCAGAGGCTATTTCTATCGCTAAAACGCCTGAAAACTGCCTCCGTGTGAAAGGGGTCTAAACATGAGAGAAAAAGAGAAATGTACAGAGATACAATCAATTTATATATTTCAAAACAGAACAAGTTAAATGCTACACATATATATATGCTCTAAATGAGAATACCTGGAGACCATAAATGGGAAGATGACAAGGCAAAAAATGTAATATCCCCCCCCCAAGGTCAAGGAACACCCCCCAACGACACCACATGTAAGTACTGTACACCCTCTTTTGGGATAGCTCTTCAGCTTTTTAATATGGGCTATAAGACAGTAAAGCAGGGATATGCAATTAGCGGACCTCCAGCTGTTGCAAAACTACAAGTCCCATCATGCCTCTGCCTCTGGGTGCCATGCTTGTGGCTGTCAGAGTCTTGCTATGCCTCATGGGATTTGTAGTTCTGCAACATCTGGAGGTCCGCTAATTGCATATCCCTGCAGTAAAGCATTGACTGCAAAATGGGGCGAGCACCTAAAAACTATTAACTCTCATTACTTCATATCATCAATTTATTGTTTCTCTAATACTCTAACACCTTACGAATGACTCCAAGCAGACCTAGACTCCTGCTGCCTAAACATATTCAATGAAACAAAGTTTGAGAATCTAAACTAAACATGCAAACATTAAATCAAATAGAGACAACTCCCTCCATATATACTTATTCAGAGTCCAACCTTACTCCATTATATAGAGGAATATAAATCCTCTCTTTTTGTGTCTATCACTATTTAAACAAATCCTTATAGTCCCATTCCACATACTGTATCAAAGTTTCTAAAGTCAGGTATTCACGACCCTTTCATAAGATTGGCTACCTTTAGCCTGGAAATAACTCCTTGTCCATAACCTCCCATACGAGGTTGGATTCTTTATGGAACAAATAAATACATTCTGTTATACTCTATGATATTTCTATTGCTTTGCTCACATGTTTCCAGCATCCCAAAGCCCCTCCTCATACCTCTCTAGGAACAGCAGTTATGAATTCCCAAAGTCTTTCAACCTATGCAATCCATCACGGGTGTCATCTGGAGTGTGCCACTATCCATGGGGAGCACAGTGCCCCTTATATAGATCTCCAAAATAGCCACAATTGTCCCCACACAGACGCCTCACAGCATCAGAGACGTTCAACTATGGCGGCTCCTGGCCAACCCATTGTCTGAGCACATGCTTGCCAGGTCAACATCCACCATCTTGTGGCGTCATGACTCTATAGTGTCTGACGTCATTGTGGCCCTGACCACAGGAGGCGCACATGCTCAAAGCCCAAATGGGACCGAGCATGTGCACAATGCAACCTACATTAGCCATTACTACATGAGAAGCAGAAAGAGAAGCCTCCTACCCATTCCCACATGTACAAGGCAAACAGGTGGCGCCCTACTACCCTATCAAATCGACAGGATCTCAGCTCTGGCACCTAACTTAGACCAGCCCGCTGCCAAAAAAACCCTAGAGGATAACAAGTAAACTACAGTCAGCACATAAAAGACAATATTCAATCTCTATGAATATAACATAAGAACTTCTGGCTCGACTCTACCACATTTATCAACAATATTTTTTTTTTATCCAAACATTTTAGTAATATTATCTTAATATCTACCTAGCAACAAAACCTTAAATTGCTTTATCTTTTGGAGTGCCAGCTGTTACATTTTAAGTTTTACCAAGCTTCAGAGCAACAATCAGAGAGCTACATATAGCTGTTATATGACCCTATATTGATATAATATTGTTGCATTCATCTAAAGAAAGGGTTTCCAACTCTATATAATTTAACCGAAGCGGAACAGTGGCTTTAAGATGTTGTGTCCACTGCGTTTCTGACTGCAGGACTCATTTATCAAAATCATAACCCCCTGGGGTCCTCATGCAATCTATCTAGCACGTATCTAGCATGACAGATATGTCATAGTTATGAAATAAACCCATATGACGGACAATCGGGCAGACAATCTTTCCATTTCCAATATAATACACATGATTATGCACTTGTTTATTAAAAGGTCTTTTAGTTTTCGCCACGTAGAATGTGCCATAGTCACATGTCATGACTCATGAGGTATACTACTAAGACTGTGGCATAGTCTATGTGGTGTCTGGGAATAAAACACTTCCCATTGATGAGTAAGCATACAGTACTTTCTCTAGCATCAAGTTTGGGCTTTGTGGATAAGAACAGAAAAGCATCTATTTGGCACCGTCATCCCTTTGAATCAAAAACTGCTAGCAAGGGTAAGAAGGGTGGAATTTTATATGTGCATACTACTTGTTACAAAAACCAACTGTTAAAACTGTATACATTTTTATTTACAAATTTGATTAAAAACATTAATACATTAGTTCAACCATATAATGATATTCAATCAGCAAGAGGAATCTCCCATCGCTTGTAATTCTATGTTTCACCATTCTGGCTTCTTCAAGAAAAGTGTGATAGTAATACTGATAAAGCAAAGAGAAAACGACACAAAAGAGTCAAAAGAACCATATACTGAGAAATATACAGATTATAATTTAAACATTATAATTTAAAATGCTTCAACCTCAGGGACCTGTGGGAGATAGAACACCACGTAGGGAATTTCCCCAACGTGATTCTAGCTCTCAATGGGCATACCGTAATACACAGGTGCCCAGGGGTGGGAGAGGACGTAATAGAAATAGGGGTCAACGACCCAGATACTATTCCCCTCGCCCTTATACCCCGGACTTTTCTCAACCTTATAAATTCGAACCCCTCAAATATTATGAGGATCAGTTTGAAGGCAGATATATGACACAACATCATAATCCAGTAAGAACAGATAGTCCTTATCATATGCCATATAGATCACCCCGTCGAGGGGATGGTTGGCAACAACCAGCTCCTAGGGGTCATCAGGAGACAAATTTTCCCAGGGCCGTAACAGGATACAAAAGACATATAGAGCCAAAAGAGGGTCCAGAGGGGGGAGGAGGGTCCGTAAAAAGACCCAGGATGTAAAAACCACAGGTATTTTTAATCTAAGCCATCAACCCTTGTCTGATGAGGAGACATATGTTTTGAATCGGGGCTTAAAATTTGCTCCATCAAGACCTCTTAACAAATTTGAGACATATATGGATGTCCATAAGTTTGTTAGACGGCTTAATGTCAAAAGATATCTCACCAGTAATCCAGCTAGGCTAACTCATAATCAAGATAATTTTAGGCATTCTGGATTGGCCAATGCTTCATTGTTTAATCCACCAGGAAATGTGCCATCTGCATTGGCTATCTTTAGGGATATGGTACTCAAGGATGTCAATGCTATTAAACCCAGGAGGTATTATCCTGATCTAAAGTTTGAGAAAGGCCTGAAAATGTTGAAAGACAGAGAAGATATTGTGGTGAGACCTGCGGACAAGGGGGGTGGAATTGTTGTTCTGGAAAGGGGGGGAATATCAGAAAGAAATGGAGAGGTTACTCTCTGATGGTGAGACATATCAACCTTTAGGGAGCAATCCCACGGCCAAGTATAAGCGTGAATTAGCTAAGCTTGTAGAAAGTGGAGCCAAAGATGGTATTGTTTCAAAAAAAGAAAAGGCTTTCCTGATACCAGTAGCCCCAAGGATACCAATTCTGTACTGTTTGCCGAAGGTTCATAAGAGCATGACCGACCCCCCTGGAAGGCCCATTGTCAGTGGGATAGATTCCATTACCTCCAGGGTGGGTCGGTATATCGATACTTACTTACAGCCTCTGGTGACCAGTACACCTTGCTTTCTAAAGGACAGTACTCAGGTCATAAATTTCTTGCATAATGTCCAGTGGAGGGAGGGAATGATTCTAGCTACTGCTGATGTTTCCTCCCTCTACACCATCATATCACATGAACATGGTATGGAGGCAGTGGAAAAGTATCTTGCTGCAGATACTTTGTTGCCCAGAAAGCAAAGAACCTTCATTTTATCCTTATTGGAGTATGCCATGAAACACAATTACTTCTGGTATGGCGGTAACTACTACCTCCAGACCAGAGGAGTCGCCATGGGCGCGAAATATGCGCCGAGCATGGCGAATCTATTCATGGCCAAATGGGAGGAGGACGTCGTCTATGCTAGCCGTAGGGTGGAACTCCGCTTCTGGCTCAGGTACATAGACGACGTCCTCCTCCTGCGGGAAGGTGACTCTCTCTCACTTGACCTATGTATCTCCACTCTTAACAACAACGACAGGGGCATCAAATTGGAGTATGAGGCTAGTACCTCCAAGATCCATTTTTTAGATCTTAATATAGAGGTTAAGGAGGGGAAATTGGTGACCTCCACATACTTCAAGGAGACTGACCGCAACGGTTTTATTGACATAGGGAGCTGCCACCATCCTAAATGGTTGGGTGGTATCCCAAAAAGCCAATTCATCCGTTTACGCAGAAATTGCTCCGATATTGAAATCTTTATGAAGGAGGCTGATCTTAAAAACTAGGTTTAAGGAGAAGGGTTATACCAATGAATTGATAGATAAGGCTTATGAGGAGGTCCAAGTAATGGACAGGAATACCCTTTTGGCTCCAAAACAGAAGTCCGTGGAGTCTAAGTTCAACTGTCCCATGATCACTACCTATAGTAACCAACACCGACAGGTGACCAGAATTCTGAATAAATATTGGAATCTACTGGCCAACGACCGTGTGTTGGCCCCCTTACTGGGAGAGAAACCCACTGTATTATTCAAGGGAGCACCCCCTGTGAGATTAACAGTGGCTCCAAATATTGTCGAACCCCCTACCAGAAAACTCATGTTTTTCCAGAACATGAAAGGGTTTTACCCTTGCAGAAAATATAAAGTTTGCAAAATAAATTCAGTAAAATCCAAATGTACCACATTCTTCTCCCCACATGATGCTAAGTCTTATTCCATCAAATCATTCATTTCTTGTTCTACAAGGAATGTGGTCTATTTATTGATTTGCCCATGTGGGCAGTATTATGTTGGGCGTACTATACGCACCCTCCAGATTAGAGTGGGGGAGCATTTGACTAACATCCGAAAGGGGTACCCAAACCATAGTGTGTCACGTCACTATGATCTTCACCACGGTAGGAATCCCGCAGGCACAAAAATCATAGCCATAGATCATTATATACCCACTTGGAGAGGGAACAATATTAGGAGAGAAATCTCTAAAATGGAGACTTTCTGGATTTGTTCTTTACGTTCATATGCCCCTTATGGACTGAACATAGAGTGGGATGTGAATGCTTTCATAAACAATGCCTAGTTAGATGTGTCTCTGAGCAAAGACCATATTTTATGTAATTTTATTCCATCTCATTTTATATTTTGTATGTATAAATGTAAGTAATGTGTCCTTGTGGTCACTAGATGGCGTGCGCATTTATCTTCCCTGTCATGGCAGGGGGAAGCGTATACTTTTAAATTCCTGATTTCAATTGTTTTTTTAAGTTTTTCCTTCCCTTTTTTTTATTTATCTTTTTGAGCTGGGTTAAGCTCCGCATTATATTAAGTTCGTTGCCAATAAGGGATTATTTCTCTTAGGGTTGTTCTCGCTGGCTCGTATCCTCCGGAACTCCCATAGCATGTCAACAAGTGCGCTTCCTGTTTTGTTGGTTTCTACACCAACGCTTATGGAACGCAGATAATTTCCGCCCATCCCGGTCATAAGGCGCTGGCGTCTCCTGGTAACCACACCCCCGACGACGTCATTGGATGACGAAACGCGTCGGGTGGACGCCAGGAGAACGCTCGCTCTGCATGTGACCGGGAAGCTCTGAATCGCGGACGCCATCTTTATCCCTGGACGCCGGACTTTTCATGCGGTGTATCCAGAAGTTGTACCTTGGGGCTGAGCCTCTACACGCTGTTTTTAGGAACTCCAAATGTGAGTAACCATTTTTTACGCTGTATATTAATAAAGATCGCCTGTACCATCTGCACTATTGCACTTTTATATTCTTTACATGAATGAGTTCTGATCGTTGGAGATGTGCTAGTGTGGAGCTGCCTTACCGGATTACCTGTGTTAATGATCCTTCCTGGGGTGTATTCAATCATACCAAAGCGCAAGTTGACCCTCCGTAACAGGGGGTCACCGGGATCTGGTAAGGAGACTGGTGTGGTGGTGTCTTTGGTGGTGGGCACTTGCTGAACGCACAGGACCCTTTCCAAGAAAAATATGTGTGGACATTTGCGCTGCAGTTTTATTTCCATTTGATTAGAGGGTTGTACCAGAACCTGTCTGCGGAGCTGCATCTCAATACAGACTTTTACACACATAAAAAATTGCCTGGCCTAAGCGCAGGACTTTTCTTTCCCTTATAATTTAAACACTGTTAAGTAAGGTTACACCCACCAGGAAAGCTTGGGTTCCAAGAAATCCTTGCCTCTATATGTGAGACAAGGCATGAGGATGTGGAAAGATACTGGATAGGGTTTGTCTGTACAGTAATTTCTCTAATAAATGGACATTCAGAAGGTCTACCACACCTAAAAGTCCACTTCAACTCTCCCTTTTGTACAATCTTTTCAATAAAATGACTCCTTACTAGTCTATCCTTCAAAGATGTACTTCTTATATATACCACTTCGGAACAGGGTTTCACATATTTACCAACCACCTCATCAGAGATAAATAAATACCAACATTTCTCAAGGGCCTTAAATATTTGTTGATGATGGTACGTGTATCTAGTAATAAACTTTATGTCAGAATCCTTCCTTTGCAGCTGGCCGAAGAGAAAAAAAATATGACAAGTAGGGGTATTTCTCAGTGAATTGTTTTTATGAATTACGGCATCTGGGCACATTTTAATTGTTGCAATTATGTAATAAAAGTTTTTGGATTTTATATTATATTGTTGTATAGGTGGTGCCTCAAAAATCCCACCAAAAAAAGTATTCAGGTTCTGAAGCTAATATATTTTTTTTTTTTCGAAGCACAACACAATACAGCTATCTCAGATACCTAATTGGCTATATTCTGAAAAGCTTTCCCAATACACCCTACATTAAAGTCTTTGTTTAGATGTTAGTTCTTTAAAAAAAAATTCTGATAGTCTTGAAAAACAGCTAAAAGCTTTGTGGACATAATCTATCTTTACTGCTGTATGCATGTTGGAATTCATCTCTTCCTAAAGGTTCAGTCATTTCTTTGATCAAATAAATTGTTAAGCCATTAAACAGTTTCTAGTTAGCTTTGTAAGCTAATGGAGCTAGCTTTGAACAAATTAATATCCAGTGATCATTCATGGATTCATTGTGGGTTTACTTATCTACTAAGCAAAATTGTTTCCAAAGGCAAAATATATAAATACTTTCTGAAAAAAATTAAAATCGCCCTAAATGCCTTTATTCTCTGCTGTATTGTAAATGAACAATCCTTCCAGCAAATTCCCCATGCTAGGGTAGGAGAAAAAAATCTATGTATGTATTTTTAACTCGAACAGTACCTTCTCCTGCTCCCAGCCTTCTCCAAACCTCCTATTTATTTATTTTCTTTGCTGCTGTAATCTGACTTCCTGTTAGAGCACATAGGTCAAACACAAGGCCCACGTGCCAAATCTGCTCGCCTGGTCATTTCATGTGGCCGTCGCACCTCTCCTGCAGCTGCAGAACCCCCCTCGTCTCTGCCCACACATCAGTCTGCAGCAGAGAGGAGGGCAGGACTCTAGCCTTCCTCTGGTCCTCCTCCAGACCATGCACCATTCTGTTTTCCAGCTCCGCTTCCAGCTTCTTCCCAGCAGCAGCACACGCTAATGGGGGTGCACTGTAATGTAAGGGAGGGTGGGGGACTTTTGATGGTGGGGGGGCTCTTGACATCTGATGTAAGGGAGGGTGGGGTGCTTTAGATGTCTGCTATAATTACTATGAGAGTAATACAGTTTTACACCAGTTGAAAAGTAGGATTGCACACTGCTGGTATCATCCACAAGAAACTTTATCGGAGACTGCTTAGACAGAACACCATGGCACAATCATGTTCTGTGTAATAGCTTCTTGTGGATGATACCAGTGGTCTGTGTCCCTCCTTTTCAGATTTGCATCATCTGCTAAAGGCGTGTGAGTGGGCTCTGTGCCGGTCTGCACCTGCCCTTCACAGCTTAAAGTGATTGTAAAGGCAGAAGGTTTTTTTTATCTTAATGCATTAAGATAAAAAAAAACCTTCTGTGTGCAGCAGCCCCCTCAGTCCCCCTAATACATAGCTGAGCTCCATCTCGATCCAGCGATATTGCAGGAGAGTCTCGGATGTCCAGGACTCTCCATCCTCAATGGCTGAGTTGGCTCCTGCTGCTGTCAATCAAAGTCAGTGAGCCAATGAGGAGAGAGAGGGGGTAGGGCCAAACCACGGCTACGTGTCTGAATGGACACACAGAGCAGTGGCTCGGGTGCCCCATAGCAAGCTGCTTGCTGTGGGAGCACTTGGCAGAAGGCAGGGGCCAGGAGCGCCAGCAAGGGACCCAAGAAGAGGAGGATCGGGCTCCTCTGTGCAAAACCACTGCACAGAGCAGATAAGTATAACGTAGATATAAAAAAGATGTATCTCTGCGCTGTGGTGGGGCGGCAGCTGACACAGATAAGTAATATACCAAGCTGAAGAAATGACACTTTGCTACAATGTAGTAGTGAGTTTACAGCTTGTATAACAGTGTAAATTTGCTGTCCCCTCAAAATAACTCAGCACACAGCCATTAATGTCTAAACCGCTGGCAACAAAAGTGAGTACACCCCAAGTGAAAATGTCCAAATTGGGCCCAATTAGCCATTTTCCCTCCCCGGTGTCATGTGACTTGTTAGTGTTACAAGGTCTCAGGTGTGAATGGAGAGCAGGTGTGTTCAATTTGGTGTTATCGCTCTCACTCTCTCATACTGGTCACTGGAAGTTTAACATGGCACCTCATGCAAAGAACTCTCTGAGGATCTTAAAAAAAAAAGAATTGTTGCTCTACCTAAAGATGGCCTAGGCTATAAGAAGATTGCAAAGACTCTGAAACTAAACCCAATTTAAAATAGCTCACAGAGCATACATCCCCCTGGTCTTTCCCCCAGACAGACCTAAACATGGCATATGCCCATGGTGCGACACCAGCAGACCATCCCTATACCTCATACGAAACGTGAACAAAATCGAAACCACCACGACATACCTAGGTCCGAACATTCTACTGAGCAGATCGGCAATCCTCTGTTTATACATGGGTCAACCCCTACAATAACCAATCACACGACGCCAGCCCTCGATTCCCCAACCGTGACTTCTCCGTATTTTCTCCCAGAAAACCATACGAATCGAACGAATGCAAAAGTGATTTTCACTCCTGGAACAGGGTCTTAAGCCTCTGAAAACCCGTAACGGTCTCAGATACCATATCCCTACCAGACGACCACAGCGTGGTACCCGTATACGGTACAAATCCAGACAGACCCCCTTTCTGGTCCCC
>BLSH010185810.1:577984-590350 GCA_018402905.1 Glandirana rugosa
ATTTGGGATCGTTGGACTGTCCTCCCACGATGTACAGATATATGTCTACCGACGACCCGGACGTGTGGGTTTTACAGAAAAAAAATGTAATTATACTGTTGGATGTACACGAAATGGATGACAAAGGTACAAAGTATCACGGATCTCAATCGTCACATATAAACCCGAAAGGTCGAGAAGTCACTAAGGAAAAAATAATATGGCATAACAGAAACGTCATAAGCCAGTCTTATTAGTGTTTATCCTATGTGACTCTTTCCACTTGTTGGGTCCCATATAGTATTCCCCACATCAAGTTTTGACTGGACAGGTAAAAAAAAGTGTTTTTTCCAAATAAGAAGACAGAACTGCACATGTAGGTTGTCATATTAATGTAAAAAAAAGACATTTTGGGTGTGCAGGCCCAGCAGCCATCTGTATATAGACATGTAGCACCCTCCTGTCAGGTTGCTAGGGTTTATATGGGACAGGCAAACTTAGTGTTGCTCTCCTGTAACCAACAGAACTGTGTGTTTTGATTGTTGTAGTTTGCTCAATGCTCTACAGGCCGTTAGTCTAGCTGCTTTCCCCTGTTCTCTGGAGCTTTCCATAATATAGTGGGTGGGAGAGCTGGATGGGCAACCAGAATATTTATGCAGTCCCAGCCAATTCCTTAAGAGATGGATCCAGACGGTGGTTGGGGAGTGTATCAACCGTCGGGAGCCCAAAGCCCATGGTTCTTGTCCAGGAGGAGAAATTCCCATCCAGGGAGGGCTGTGTGCCAATGGCTGCATTGCTGGCTTACCCTCCTTCTCAGAATCCCAGCCATTGCGAGAGGGCCCGCTCGGCCACCAATCTTTCGAGGACCAAGAGATGTATCACACTGAAGGCCTGCCGTGGGAGTACACAGGGAGAGCCTGTCTGTTGGAAGGTCACTGTGAGTACTGACCCAAAGGAGGAGAGGATTTCAGTATCTGATTGCTTTAACACCCATGCTGCTACACAAACAGCAAGTCTTTCCCTGGCCTCGGTCATTGATACTGGTGCCCTAGTGCTGCCCACTTAATGTCCCACTGCCTAAGGGACTGTTCATCAGAGCCATTAGAAGGGAGAGTGTCCTCAGTTGTTCCAGCTAGCAATATGGAGTGACCTGCAGCTTCCTGAACCCTATCCCAGTTGCTACAGTACTAAATATTAACAAAAAGGCAACCCTTATGGGCTTTATTCCTGAGTCAGAGTATGAAGTTGTGGCTTGCCTGGCTATTTATTGCCCTAGCGGGAATAGACGCCGGGACATCAAAACAGTGGCCCTAGCCCAGTAGAACCTGGGCTTAGTAGTCTCTTCTAACTCTGATATAGCAGATACAGTCTACCAATTTTGTTCAAATACATATACTTCTACAACTAGATAATTATTGGAACAGAAAGCATTACCAGATTTGGAGTTGGAGGAGAAGAGTTGGAAAGAGAATTAGAGATGTCCCCAAACAGAAAGGCTCCTGGGGGCATGGTCTTCTGGCAGAGGAATATAAGACTTTCAAATAAATTCTGTTTCTATCACAATTGATACTATTAATGCTTCCTATGAACTCAATTTACAACTAGCCTCTATGTATGAGGATATTCTGGTGTCTATATTGAAACCAGGTAAAGATGCAACGCATCCAGATTTGTACCAACCGATATATTTGCTTACAGTAGATGTTAAATTAAAGAAAAAAACAAACTGGCATGGTGCCTCTGTAGTGCGTTTACTGTGAGTTTAATTTTTTTAGCTGCCCCTTTAAATGTGAGTAGCACACTGAATTGGTTATAAAAAAAAATTGTAAAGGCAATGGCACTATATACTTTTGAAATGAAAACATTTAGACATAGCAGTGGTAATAGTTGCTGTGCATTGCGTTCAAGTGAATGTTAAATTAATATCTATAATGTCAGTGACTTCAAAAATTATGAATATCAAACAAACATACATTTGGCTAAATAAATCTACAGCTCTTAATTTTCAATGCACTTGATATATGGCAGCTGGAGCAATTTTATCTCTGGGTGAAACTAAGGCCTTTGATAGTATTGAATGGTCTTATTTATGGGCAGTGATGGAAAAAAATAGTCTCAAGTTTACTGCTACCTTCAGGCCTGCACACCAGCACCTCCCATCATTGGTCCTATACCACAAGCTTCCTATTCAGCAGGAGTTACTAAGCATCCTTCTGGTCATTTGGCAATTCCAGCACTTAGTGCAGCTGCACATCCAGGACAAACAATCCATGGGAGAGTAGACATCCTCACTGCCACCTTCATATAGCTCTTTGAAACTTTCAATCTATTTTGCCAACTATACCCAGTGTAACTGTATGTACATTTAGGACTGACTATGGTTGATAGTGGGGTTGATTTTCTAAAGGGGAAAAGACTGTGCACTTTGCAAGGTGCAGTTGCATCCAATCATGTGCAAGCAAAAATTCACTTTTTTTATTTTCCCTGCACTTGATTGGGTACTCTTTGCAAAGTGAAGCTTTATCTCCTTTACTAAGATCTGGAGCAACTATAGAAGGTAACTGCACTTAGCAAAGTGCACAGTCTATTTTCCTTTAGTAAATCAACTCCATTGTCTATTTAAGTGTTAGAGTTTGCCAACATGCCAACATACAGATGGAAGGAACATACAAACCCACTCATTATGTCACTGAATAACACAGCATCCAGAGTGCCTGGGCCTCATTGTCAATTGACCATGGTTGTTGTTTGTTGTTTTTTGTCTGTCTGCCCCTCCATAGCTCCTTACTGCAGTGGCCAGTTATAGGTGGGGACAGTGACCTTAGCTTATATTGTATACATCTCAGGTAACACACTGGCACCCTAGCCGCCATTGCTGGGTGTCTAGTCTGTTCCTGTACCTTTAAGGAGGGTTGGGCTCTTCCAGTCACCTGTCCTCCATCTATCCATTAAATTGTATGTGCTTCCACAGGGAGCCTTGTCGGGGCCTGCAGCTTATGCATACACTTGCAAATGTGTGAGACCAATCTCCTGCCTTTTAAACACTACTGTTAGACAGGTGAATTTGGTTGGTGGCAAACTGGTCAGTAAGTTAAGCTTGGAATATTTTTTGTTTTTTGTTTATGACAAATAGTCATGTAGTCCAGTTGCATGCACTTCTTTTCTACCATTTCCATTAATCAGTTCTCCCCAACCTACTACTCACTTGTCCAAGCAAACTACACAATACAGATTTTCCTGCAAGTCGCTTTCTTCATGTCAAACAAATCCAGTCAACATCCCTTCAGACCAACTGCTGATACTACTGCACAGAATAAGCCCCCAAGAGATGTTTATGATTTCAGAAGCCATTGAGAGACTTTCTTGGAGATAGGAGGAACAGCAGAGCAGGAAGCACAGACTGCAAATGTAATGTTAAAATATGGTTGCCCTATAAACACTTACATTACAAACTTTTAACCATGGAACTATCCACTCAAATATTGCTTTGCAAATCATTCAGTTATGTGAGGCATGTGAGAGGCATTTTAGTACCAGTATGTTAGGATTCAAATGACCAATTTTATTGTCCCCTGATTGGGTTATTGGGTGATCACCGTGGATAGCCAAATTTGATACAGATTGGGCCACACTGACACTTTGCTACAATGTAAAATAGTGAGTGTACAGCTTGTATAACAGTGTAAACTTGCTGTCCCCTCAAAATAATTCAACACACAGCGATGAATGTCTAAACCGCTGGCAAGAAAAGTGAGTACACCCCTAAGTGAAAATGTCCAAATTAGGCCAAAAGCGTCAATATTTTGTGTGGCCACCATTATTTTCCCACAGTGCCTTAACCCTCTTGGGCATGGAGTTCACCAGAGCTTCACAGTTTGCCATTGGAGTCCTTTTCCACTCACGACATCATGGAGCTAGTGGATGTTAGAGACCTTGCGCTCCTCGACCTTCCGTGAGGATGCCCCACAGATGCTCCATATGGTTTAGGTCTGGAGACATGCATGGCCCGTCCATCACCTTTACCCTCAGCTTCTTTAGCAAGGCAGTGGTCGTCTTGGAGATGTGTTTGGGGTCATCATGTTGGAATACTGCCCTGCGGCCCAGTCTCCAAAGGGAAGGGATCATGCTCTGCTTCAGTATGTCACAGTACATGTTGGCATTCATGGTTGCCTCAATGAACTGCACTCATGCAGCCCCAGACCATGACATTCCCTCCACCATGTCCTTAATCTGCTTGTCTTCAGCAAACTGTTTGCGCGCTTTCATCATCTTTAGAAGAGGCTTCCTTCTGGGACGACAGCCGTGCAGACCAATTTGATGCAATGTGCAGCTCATGGTCTGAGCACTGACAGGCTGACCCCCCTCCCACCCCTTCAACCTCTGCAGCAATGCTGACAGCATTCATGCATCTATTTCCCAAAGATAGCTTCTGGATATGATGCTGAGCACGTGCACTATACTTCTTGGTCGACCACGGCGAGGCCTGTTCTGAGTGGAACCTGTCCTGTTAAACCGCTGTATGGTCTTGGCCACTGTGATGCAGCTCAGTTTCAGGGTCTTGACAATCTTCTTATAGCCTAGGCAATCTTTATGTAGAGCAACAATTCTTTTTTTTCAGATCCTCAGAGAGTTCTTTGCCATGAGATGCCATGTTGAACTTCCAGTGACCAGTATGAGAGAGTGAGAGCGATAACACCAAATTTAACACACCTGCTCCCCATTCACACCTGAGACCTTGTAACACTAATGAGTCACATGACACCGGGGAGGGAAAATGGCTAAATGGGCCCAATTTGGACATTTTCACTCAGGGGTATACTCACTTTTGTTGCCAGCGATTTAGACATTAATGGCTGTGTATTGAGTTATTTTGAGGGGACAGCAAATTTACACTGTTATACAAGCTGTACACTCACTACTTTACATTGTAGCAAAGCATCATTTCTTCAGTGTTGCCACATGAAAATATGAATGAATAAAATATTTACAAAAATGTGAGGGACGTACTCACTTCTGTGAGATACTGTATATATATATATATATATGTCTGTCCAGATTCCAGCACCCCACCCCTGCAGATATCAGACCAGCTCAGCTAATATATATATATATATATATATATATATATGTAAAAATAAATATAGCTGTGCTTGGCAAGTCCCCCAGCCCCCCACAGTTATGAGACCTGCTCAGGGTGGGCAGCTCAGTTACTATATATATATATATATATATATATATATATATATACACACATATATACATACATACATGCTGAGCCGCCCACCCTCCTGAGCTAGTCTGGTAACTGCGGGGGGGAGGGGTGACACCAAGTTTTGCTGCACCAGGTGACACCAACCCTAGTGACACCACTGGATTGAACTTGGATAGGGATTGAGGTAGTTATGGGATGCCCAAGGATCAACAGTTCTGTACACGGGACCACTATATACACTCTCCAGTATATACACTTCTTCACTCCTCTCCAGCACACTTCTTGCTTCTCTGACAACTCCTGGTTCCTCTCTCCTGCACAATTCTAACTTAGCACTGTTGAGACCTGGAAGGAAATATACCAGACCTCCAAACAGTCTTTGTTCGGCCTAGCTAGCACATGTGAGACCTGATGTAGATTTACCAGGCCTCTGGACCGCCCGTCGCAGGCATGGGGTTGAAGTTCCCCTTGTGTAGAAAGTTAGTTTGTTGGTGCTAGCTAGCCATGATGGACTACATCTCCCAGCCCATCTGCACACTGCCCATGACACCAGGTCCCAGTCTCTTCCTGCACCTCTTCCAGACTGTTTTCCTCCCAATCTGCTTGTGCATCTCCACTTCCCTGGGCTGTGTCACTTCCCAACTCCTGTTACTTGTAGTTCCTCCCGGAGATCTCTCTGATAGTGTTCTCTTGCGCTGTCTTCTTCCGCTCACCCTTGTGCCTCTCCACCAGGATCTTGCTCTCTCCTCCTGGCTGCACCCGAGCTCTCCCAGGCCGAGGTCACACCCCGACTAGGGGCTCCCTCAAGGCCCTGACAGCCTCCACACTATTCTTATTACTTATTCTTGTTACTTCCACCCAAACTCTCCTCCCCCCACTGGGCAGGCCACAGTATTTGAGGAGGCCAGCCCCCTGCCAATCCAGGTTGGGGATTGGTCAGGGCTCCTTAACATACATCAGAGAGCCTCACTTCCTCTTCTTATCCCCTTTTCCAGAACTTTCTGAAGAAGAGGAGAGGGGTAACCAAGGGGTGTAGCCTCCTGCAGTCTCCAGTCCTCCCTGGGCCACTACCCTACCCAAAATCAAAACAATCAGGCCTGCATTTAAGTCAGGCCTGACTAAATTTACCTTGCCTATACAAAAACCCTCACACTAAGCACCTACCTATGGTATTGAATCAGGATATTATTAGCCTTAGCAAACGAATAGAGCATTATATACAAACTGCCTGCAAAAATGCACATAAGATACCAAGAGGCCCATTTAATTATTGAAATAAAATAAAGTAAAGGTTCTATTTTTTCCACAATACTCTGGTAGTAAAAAAACAGCCTTGATTTAATTTCATATATTTATTGCAGCTAGCATATTTGCTATGACTAATTTCGAGCTGATGACAGACTAGAATTTCAATTTTAATCAGAGTTGTTTATTCAGCCATGTGACAGCTGCCATCAACACAGGACACAACTATTCATCTGAATCTAGAGAAACAGCTAATTTTGTTTTGCACTCAAAGATACACCACATCACTCCTAATTTCACTGATGACTCGTACTTCAAACATTGCATTTAGCTAGAAAAATATACACCAGCTAACGCCTACCATAGTGGAAAAATTCAAATAATATATATTATGTGACCTTTTTTGTAGCTAGATTTTAGTTTTTAGGAAAGAAAGAAATTACCCCCGATATCCTTTATAAGCATTTCAACAGAAAACAGACAAAAGAATATTAACCACAAGGTAGTTCAAAAGTCAAACAAGAAGAAAACATTCTGTACTTTGCAAGTTCTACTTAATAAAGATCCATATCAACAGCAAACAAACTAAAAGCTGTGTATCGATTAAAACAGAATCCAAAATAACAAAAGAACAGCCTCCAACTAAAAGCAACCTTTGGTTGGAAGGCACACTTGGCACACTTGGCACTGTAACTAGGCTACAGATTGTTGACCAACCGAACATCCAACTTTTGTCCAAATTGGCTGTTTGCGGTTTTGTCTAGCATACTGATATGAGTCAAATAATTGGCCAACAAAGCCAAACGTAGTGACGCGTTACGAGCATATAACGAGGAAGTTCAGGTGAATGTGATTTGTGAATTAAGAACACAGGTTACACGACGGAACACTTCCTGGTTTCCGAGCATGCGTGTTTGCACTTCCAACTTTTTGTTGGCCAACTTCTGTACACACAAGCCAATAATCAGCCAACGCCTTGTTGGCCAACACAAGTTTTCTAGTCTCGTTGGACGACAATTGGAAATCGGCTGTAGAATCGTGCGTACACACGATCAGATTATCGGCACACAGGCTGTTGGACGACCGTTGTTGGGCAACAATCGGACCGTGTGTACGGGCCTTAAGTTCCAATAATACCTTTGGATCCATTGCTGGTTTCTGTGGCCTTTTAGACACCCTTTCCTGTGCCATCTTTGCCCCCTCTCTTTGTTGAGCCCCCCTACAGCACCCAGGATAAACAACTTTGATGATTTCCATCCTGAAGTATTGGTATTTTGTTTGTGAAGCTGATTTATACCTTGTCGGTAGCATCCACTCTTGATGAAGTAAATTAATGTTCACAAACATTTTCAGATTTGTGATGCACTTTGTTTACTCACTGTAGTTATTATCCTTTGTGATGTCACCATGGATGTAGAGTATGCTGAAATAGATCAACAGATCAAATCAGCTTTCTGTTTTTAATAAATCTCCTACAATTTCTGTTTAGTTTTGTATCTGTAATGTGAGGGATGGAGGTACATAACCTTGCGCACCAGACCACAATAAATACGTTTGAATGCCTGCTCCTTTGCCGCACGCTGTGGTTCCTCCTATTAGTACTTACATCTCATGTGTTGTATGAGCTTTATGAGCCAGCGGGAGAAACCACAGCAATGTGGCAGTTTTTTAACACATGGGCTACCAGAAAAGTAAGCATATAGCATCCTCTTTTCAGGTTGCCTTTAATTTACTTTTCACCCTTTAGTGACACTTTAAAGCAGACCTGACTCCGCTTACAAAATGCTTTCAACAGTGTGACCACCTATACATCTGTTGCACAGTGTCTCTATGGAATAGCTCTTCCTGTACCTAGGAATCTCCCCACAGATTGCAAAAAAAACTGACAGGGGTATAACCCAACCTTACTATCCAAAATGAAAAAAAATGGTTTTGCCTTTAGTTTTATTTTAGGTTTAAATCTTTTTTTTTTTTGCCAAACCTGTGGGTAGTTCCTTCAGATTTGTAAATATGCACCTGGGGATGAACAGCATGACCAGCCAAAGTCCCAAATTGGCCAAGAAAATATGCTTACGCTCCACTGGTGTGCTATACCAACCAAACAATATATTTTTATTTTCTTGTCTTGCAAATAAGATGACATTTTAAATGTTTTTCCGTTCATCCTCAAAGGAAACATTTTCAAGCTGATTTTACCATTAAGGGTCCTTTCACAGGATCGGAGCCCGTTTTGACGGGCTCCGATGCTCAGCGGGGATCCATCCGTTGATCCCCGCTGAGCCGGCAGATGACAGGACCGTCACTGCACTCCATGCAGAAAAAGACCTGTCAGAGCTCCGCTCTCCTCTATGGGGGATTGGATGAACACGGACCGTCTGTCCGTGTTCTTCCAATCCGATCCGCCAGACGGATGGAAAATAGGGTTTCCATCCGTCTGTGTTTAGCGGATCAGACCGGATCGGATGTCAGCAGACATGTCACCGCTGATATCCGTCACTCCATAGAGGACAATGGAACATCCGTTCAGGTCTGCCTGATAAACTGACCTGAACGGTCTGTGCATGTGAAAGGGGCCTTATCCATAAAATACATTTTTACCTGGAGGTCACTTCTGTCAACAACATATAAAGACAAGGGAGTTGATTTACTAAATAGAAATAGACTGTGAACTTTGCAAGTGCAGTTGCTCCAGAGCTTACTAAATGAGCTGAAGCTTCACTTTGCAAAGAATACCCAATCACATGCCAGGAAAAAAATGAATTTTTGCTTTCACATTACTGGATGATAGAAGTCAGCAGAGCTTACCCTCATTTACTAAGCTCTGGAGCAACTGCACTTGCAAAGTACACATTCTATTTTGCATTAGTAAATCAACCCCAAAGTGTAATGTGAGTATTCTATACTTGTATAAGAAAAGAAGACATTGGGGTTGATTTACTAAAGCTGGAGAGTGCAAAAAAGGGTGCAGCTGTGCATGCTAGCCAATCAGCTTCTAACCTCAGCTTGTTCATTCAAGCTTTGACAATAAAACCTGGAAGCCTATTTGGTTTCTTTGCAGAGCTGCACCAAATTTTGCACTTTCAAGCTTTAGTAAATCAACCCTATTATGTGCATCCCCTGTGGTAAGTAGGGTGTTAGTGCAAACATATAGTGCTTTAGATGATTGGTGCTAAACCAATCTAAATCTAAAAAAAACTGGAAGATTTAGAAAGTAGCAATTTTACCTTCATATCCCTGCTAGGTTACATAGTTGATATGGTTAAAAAAAGACAAATGCAGTACAACCTACGTGTATAAATGTACAGTATATGTAAGTTAGCTTGAGTCTCCAAGAATTGCCATACCCCTGTATATTATGCGCACTGAGGAAGACATCTAAGTTGTTTTAGTTTATCAACACATAGCTAACACTATTACCTGGGGCATGAAGCTCTGCATTTCACTGCCCTAGAAGTAAAGAACCACTTACTGTATGCAATTTATGTTCAAAACCTTGTTTCTTACAATTCTCAAACTGTGGCTGTGTCCTCTTCAGGAGAAAATTGTTTATTACACTTACTATAATGACCTTTCATACAGTGGGTATAGAAAAGAATCACCCCCTTTAAAATAATCCCATTTTGCTGCTTTGCAGTCTGCAATGAAGACAGACACAGTTTTTGTTTTATCCAGCTGTATTAACATCCAAGTAAAAGATATGACACCGACATGTCAGAAAACAGAATTCAAAAGCAATTCAAAAAGCAGAATCACTGAGTTGGAGAAAGGATCACCCTCTTACATCAGTATTTTGTTGACCCACCTTTTGCTTTAATTACAGCCTGTTGGGATATGTCTCTAATAACCTTGCTCATCTAGACTTTGCAATATTTGCCCACTCTTCTTTGCAGAACTGCTCAAGTTCAGTTAAATTTGATGGTGACGGTTTGTGGACTGCAGCCTTCAAGTCATTCCACAGATTTTCAATGGGATTTAACTCTGGGCTCTTACTAGACCATGAAAAGACATTCACCTGTTTCTCCTTCAACCACTGTGTTGTAATTTTTGCTGTGTGCTTTGGGTCATTGTCATTCTTGCACCCCTCCCATACAAGATACATTCGTGGAGAATCTGTGATATTGTTGTCACATGCACACAGTGACCACCCTTTGTCATAAATTCCCACAACTGATTCAAAGTTGCTGTAGGCCTCTTGGTAGCCTCTCTGACCAGTTCCTCCTGGCTCCTTCATCCAGTTTGGAGGGACATCCTGATCCAGGGAGGGTCTGTGTTGTACCAAATACCTTCCACTTCTTAATAATAGACTTCACTGTGCTTCTAGGCATTGATAAAGCCTTTGTTTTTTGTTTTTATCCATCTCCTGACTTGTGCCTGTGCACAGCTTTATCCCAGTGCTACCCATAGTTGATTGTTTGCTTCAGTTCATCTCTTTTCATGCTGAGCTAATCAAAATGACCACAACTGATCACAGTTTAAAGTCAAATGGCTTTGTGTGACATTGAGAAGGTGACTAGCTACACCTGATTGAGTTTACAAGTCATTTTTAGGAGGGGTGATCCTTTTTCCAACTCAGTGATTCTGTTTTTGATTTTTTTTTTTGCCAGAGACGTTCAGAGTGTGACACTGTCCACGGTAATGTAACTGCATGAAGAGAGACAGATCAGCTGTAAAAAGTCAGCGGTGATGTCGGGGGTGGGCGGGACCAAGCAGCTATCAATGCCCCCAGCCAATGATTGGGCTGCTTTAAAAAGGGAGCAGATCCACATAAATGTAGCGACCCGCCCAGACCCCATGCAATTGGCTTGTTTTTGATAGCTGTTCAGTCCCACCCACCCCCGACATCACCACTGACTTTTGACAGCTGATCTCTCTCTCTCTGCATGCAGTTACATTACGGCAGACAGAGTCACACTCTGAGCAAGCCGCATGATCTGCTGCCTGTGAAAGTGTTTCACAGGCAGTGCACGTTACACACTGTCTTGGAGGCAACATTTAGCGGCCGATCTCGGGAGACAGCTCAGGCACACCCGGCACACCCCGTGAGCATGCCTATGCATGTCTGTGATCTACAAGGGCCCCCACATTTTTTTACATCAGTGATTCTCCCTGAAGAAGTCCCTCTTACTGTGTATTTTGCATGTACTTTTGTTAGCATCCAAGTGCATAACTTTACATTTTTCTATACTGAATCTCATCTGCCATGTAGCTGTCCATCAACCAATTTTATCAAGGTCATCATGTAACATTGCTATTTCCTCTGCCATATGTGTTTCCCTTTCCCTAGTTTGGTATAATCAGCAAACAATGAAATCGAGTTCTTAATTGCAACTTTAAAATCATTAAAGGGTTAGTTTACCTTTACCAAAAAACTTTCTTTGCTTATCAGGGGCACATGTAGATAAAAAAAACAGTGCAGCTCTGACTGAAGCTGGATAATGCCTTGCTATAGTTATATGTTCTATGGAATGATTCAAAATTGGCAAAACCAGTACTTACCTCTACTTTGATAAGATATTGTTGTAAATTAATAACATTTTTCTCTTTCCCCAAATTTAAGCGATTCTTCACTGCCCCCCCCCCTAATTATTTTTAACTCTCTGCTTACCTTGTTGCCAGGTCTGTACAGTTTAGGTACTCATCTGCCCAGCCGATCTAGCATTGTCCTGCTGAGATCTGTAACCCCCCAGTCCCACGCCGCAATCTTCTCAGGGATGTCATCAGTAAGCTGCTGGTTTCTCCTATTTCACCTGGCAGGTGTTCAATGACATGCCATTAGGCCACGCCCCTCCTTTCTCAATGAAAGACTAAGCCTCCAGGGTGGGCAAAGTGCACGTCATTCGCTAGGCAAATAATGTGCATGAGGGGCAGGCCAGAACTTTAATTTAAAAAAATGTAAACAAAGAAAATAATGAAAAATAAAGTCCAATTTG
>BLSH010185810.1:597828-615766 GCA_018402905.1 Glandirana rugosa
GACATATGTCATTTTTATCCATATTTTCAGACCAGCCGATCGGCTCTCATCTACTGTCAGTGCGAGTAGAGTAAAAGCCGATAAGGTGCTCTTCTTGGTTACCATGTGATCAGCTGTGATTGGACACAGCTGATCACATGGTAAAGAGCCTACGCCATAGGCTCTTTACCAGGATCGGAGATGCGTTGTGTCAGACTGACAGACCACACCACCGATCGCCGTGCTTCACGCCCCCGTGGGCGCACACTAGCGGCTTATCGTAACGCCCAGTCGGGATAATGAAACCACTACATGGCGGACGGGAAATGGTTACATATGCAGATGGTATAGGATTTACAGTATTATATACAGAAAATATTTTAAGGTTTTTATACCTATTTTTACTGTATACAGAGATTTTGTGCCAGATGTCTAATTTGTCTACATTTGTTTGATTCATGGACTGAACCATAAGATAAGAACTAGGTCACTGTTGATGAGAACTGCAGTTTGAGCTATGAAACCTGTAAACAAAAGGGGTTTCTAACAATCTATAAATATATACAGATACATACAGTATGGGAAAAGAAGTCTAAAGCTCCACCTGCTGGCTCAAAGTATCACTTTACAATATTTTTTTTTCACATATTTAGGACTATTCGGGAATAATTATTTAGTCTGACCATAATAAGTAAAGACATTACATATTCTACATACTACACAGTCCCTATAAAGAATTTCAGATTTGCATTACCTCCACCTACTGTAAAGTATCTCTTGAAACAGGTGTAGCTAAGATCTTTTGTAAGGTTTTTTGATATGGCTTTCAATGAACAGTTTTAAATCTTGCGGTGGGAGGCATCACTGGCAGGATGAGTATTTACCTGACAGGAATGCTGCAGAATGTCACTCATCAATGAAGGAGCATCACCTCACTAATCCGTCCAGCAAGGGATTAATACAATGAAAGCAGGTGAGTAATGTGTCTTGCCTTGTAAAGCGCAATCTTGTCTCTGGCAACAGGATCACAAGTGTGACATGTCATGGTCCTTTCACTGAAACTTTACCTTAAAAAATGATCCCCAGAGTACTGCACTTAAAGTGGAAGTTCAGTCAAACACTAACTATATTTAAACCTACTCTCACCCCCATTCTAATCTTATTCTATTTGCCCTCTGAAGGAAAGATCTGTATATTTTAGGGTTGCACCGATCCCGATCCCAGTTTCCCCCGTCATTGTCAATGTCATAAGCTACTTCTTTAGTTAAAATGAGTGTCAGGAAAATACCTCAGCATCTATAGTCACACTGATAATTATTGCATTAATGTGACTGATGTAGCGGTACCCCCGTATGGGCTGCTTAGTGTTGTGGTCTGTCTTTCACCCTGCCCAGCCAGGCACACGATTTCACTGATCCAGAGACAAACAGTCCTTGCACTTGTTTTTTGTATTTTTATTGAGGGGTATTAAACTTGGATAGGGTAAGGGAGAATGGGATGACCACTTGAATGAAACATAATATACACTCCAGTATATACAATTCTACTCTTCTCTCCAGCACTTCTCTTGCTTGAAGACTATTACTCCTCACTCCTCCAGCACATCACTTCCTGCAAACTATTACTCCTCACTCCTCCAGCACATCACTTCCTGCAAACTATTACTCCTCACTCCTCGAGCACATCACTTGCTTGGACAACTCAGACCAAACTAGCACTGATTTGTAGGACCTGGCACTGACTTCACCAAGCCTAAGGTGAATGCCTTTTGCAGGCAGGGACTGTGGGCCCCCTTTGGTGTAGCAAAAAATGTAGATAAGTCTTAGTGCTAGCCATCTATGTGAATTCTGCTCCCAGCACCACCTCTTCAGGCCCTGCCAGCCCTCATGGCTGCAGCTGCCTTTCTCCACTGCCCATTCCTCCACAGTCCACACTTCTGGTTCTGCACCTATCCCAGACTGCACTTTCCAGTCCTTCCAGACGTGCCTCCCCAGTCTTCTCTTCTGGTTCTGCACCCATCCCAGACTGTTCTTTCCCTGTCCTCTCAGGTGTGCCTCCCCAGTCCTCCTGACTGTGCATCACTCACCAGCCCTCCTGGCTGCGACCTGTTGTTCCTCCCCGGAGACTTGCCTGGCAGTACTTTCTCCTGCTGTTCTCTCCTTGCTCCTGTGCCTTCAGTCCAGGACACCACCATGTGTTCTTAGAAGGTCCCAACTGCACCCAAGCCCAGGCTCAAGGCCACCCCCCCCCCGCCCCCCAGACTGGGGAGCTCCCTCAAAGGCCACGACAGCCTGGCACTCCATCTCTAGTTTCCTTCCTAAACAAGTCCACCCCAGCTAGGCTGACCCTAGGTATTTAAGGAGGCTTGCCCCCTGCCAATCCAGATTGGGGATTGGGCAGGGCTCCTCAGAATACCACAGACAGCTTCACCTCTCCTCCCCTCCTTCCTTTCCAGAAAACCCCAGAACATTCTCAAAACAAGTGGGAGATGCTGGTGATGCTACCTGTGAGTCACCCAGCCCTATCCTGAGCCACTCCCAGCCCAGATAAAAACAAACAGGCCTAGCTACTAGCTAGGCCTGACTAAATGTTCCTACTCTACCAAGCAATCTATACACATCACTCTAGCAGCCTAGAAGGTGCTACACTGAGTTACCAGTGTGGCTATTATATACGGCTTTTATATACAGCTGTCTTTTACAAAGAAACATTTCAGGATTACTTTGATTTCATTTTAGATGTTTCTTGCCTGAGCTATTGTGGTCTTTACACAAAAGGCTTTTTACATCAAATAAGCAAGGGGAGAGTATACAAAATGTGAAAAGGAGTCATTTGCTGGCTGGAAATGAGAACATAAACCATTAATAAACAATATTTCATATTTAACTGACTAAAAAACATTTTTTTGTTCCGACAAGAGAATATATACAAAACCACCATAGATTCCCATTAAATGATAGCTTAAACAGGAGCCTGAGGAATGCGCTGCTAAGTGCAGAATGCCATGAAAACTGTAAGTCATTCTAATTCTACTGTTAGTAATGCGACTTCAGTCAAACACGCTTCCTAAATTCTAACAACAACATAAGTGAAACTGGTATCAGTATTGCTGCCAACACTGACCATTTGCACGAGTACTCATACTCGCACAAATGCTCCGATATCTAAAAATGATACCTTTGTGGTGCGATTTGAGCCCATATAAAATGAGTGGGCTCAAATCACTCTGCAAAGAGTCACATGCAATTTGAAAAGGAATGCGGGGCAATTCCGGTCAGAATCACATGCGTTTCCCCCCACCACTCCTGTGTGAACCCAGGCTTGTCATAGTGACTTCAGCCTGGGTTCACACAGGAGTGATGGTGCGGGAAACCGCATGTGATTCAGACAGGAATCACACGGCATTCCTGCTCAAATCGCAGGCAATTCTTTGCAGTGCAATTTGAGCCCATTCATTTTGTATAGGCTCAAAGGTATCGGTGTGTACTTGACTATACTCGCCGATAAAAAAACAGTATCACTGCAAACCTAGTATATTTATCTATGCTGAGGGTGTTCCGGTCTGGTCACATGATCGGGTCCCAGTGCCGGCTTCAGTGAAGAAGAAAGATCGCCGACAACAGCTGCAGAGCCTGGGTGAAGACGTCACCCATAGGCTTACTATGGGGCATCCCTCCTCTACACTGAAGCTGGCCCTGGGACTCAATTATGTGACCGGACCGGAGCGCCCTCAGCATGGATAAGTATACAGATCTTTCCTTTCATGGGGTGAATAGAATGGGCTTAGAATGGGGGTAAGAGTAGATTTAAGTATAGTTAGTGTTTGACTGAGCTTCCACTATAAAAATCATATTATATTTAATATTATTTAATATTATATAGCAATTTGAAAGCTGTATAAAATTTCAATAGGGCCTATGATATAAAATAATATCATTGTCAACATAATAAGCCACTCATTTTGTTCAAATAAGGGTCAGGAAAATACTACATACATCTATAGTAACACTGATAACTCAGTCACATTAATGATTGCATTGATGTGACTGAGTTACCAGTGTGGCTATTATATATATAGCTGTCTTTTACAAAGAAACATTTCATTTTTTTTTTTAAACAGGATGTTTAGCCTGAGCTATTGTGGTCTTTACACAATAGGCTTTTTACAACTAACAAGAATGGGGAGAGTATACAAAATGTGAGGAGGAGCCTAAACTTTCACCTGCTGGCTGGAAATGAAAATATAAAATATTAATAAGCAAGATTTCATATTTAACTCACTAAAAAACATTTTTTTTTGTTCTGAAAAGAAAATATATACAAAACCACCATAGATTCCCAGGAACCTGAGGAATGCGCTGCTAGGTAGAGAATGCCATGAAAAATGTAATTCTAATTCTACTGTTAGTAATGCGACTTTATTTAAACACGCTTCCTAAATTCGAACAACATCATAAGTCTCAACACTTACTGTACCTCTCTATCAGTATTTATAAATGTCATTTGCAGAGGCAACTGAATGAGTCTCACGTGTGTCACACAAACACGCAAGCCTGAATATTTAGCTTTTACCCAAAGACAAGTATTCTGTATATCTTTCATCTCATATAGTCCAAGTCATAATAAACACATCAATGTGCACAAAAGCCATCACTCTAGCCTAATCTGTTAAGAGGTTTAATTCCATGCCATGTTCATCAACAGTAAGTGCTAATGCCCATCTTTTCTTTAGACATTGCAGTCAAGTTACCATGATTGATTATGTATACACAAGCCATATATATTTTATTTGCCAAACATCTTCCTTTCATCTGCCACTCTCCCATTAAAAGATCAATGTCTCTAAAACAAGTTATTCTTGGTTTGTTTAAAAATAAAAAAATAAGTGACTTTACTTTCTCATGGTCTCTTCTTGTAGATATCCGACAACTGTATGTTTGATCTCTTAACACAGGAAAGGGATAAGACCAGCATTAATCTAATAATATACATAGCCAATTATAGGAAAAAGGAGAAACATATTCATTCCGATGAACAAAGGTTCAATATTTTACTTTAAACACACATTTAGGCCCCTTTTACACTGACGTTCTGTTCAGGCCCGTCTGTCCATTTTTTAGGCGGACCTGAACGGACGCCCCATTCTCCTCTATGGAGCGACGGATGTCACCGGTGGCATGTCCGCTGACATCCACTGCTCTCCGATCCAATCCGTGCACTGTGAAGTCTAACGGATGGAAACCATATTTTTCCATCCGAATGGGGATCGGATCGGATGACAACAGACAGATGGTCCGTTGTCATACGATTTCCCATAGAGGAGAGCGGCGCTCTGACAGATCTGTCTCCGCACAGTGAACAGAGATGGATCTGTCATCCGCCAGCTCAGAGGGGATCAGCGGACCAATCCCTCGCCCGCACACGGATACGGGCGTGTGAAAGGGGCCTTTAGGCTGGGTTCACACTGGAGAGCGCAGTGACTCACAGCAGGGGTCCGGTGCATCTCCATTCACCATTTCAGGTCCGATTTCAGCCAAAATTTTTAGCTGAATTCGGACCTAAAATGGACCAAAAGACACACAGGACCCCTGTGCAATTCGCACCAAAGCCGCTACAGAGATGTGTGAACCGGCTTCATAGAGAGCCGGTCACCATCTCCTGACATGCAAATTGGATGCGGGGAAATCTGCATCCAATTCGCAATAGTGTGAACCCAGCCTAACGGTTTGTGTAGATCAGGGGTGCCCAACCTTTTGAAGACCGAGGACCGCTTAAGCGACTTGGCAACCATTCAGACCACAATGAGCGGAGCGGGAGGATGACAGGCCCATGTCCACACTGCATATGCAGAGCAAACATGGACACAGCCCACTCTACTCTATGGGCCCTCTGATCCGATATGCCCAGACAGAAGGGGACGCATCCCGTTCTGTTTTTTTTTTTAATGGATCGAATTGGAGGCAGGTGTAAATGGTCCGTTTGCATCTGCCGCTCCATAGACGTGAATGGGGGGTCCGATTGGGTTGGACTGATTGTGTGAAAGGTGTTTAAGGCTGCTTTCACACTGATGTGCTGTGGTTTACCCACACCGCGGGTACAGTGCAGTGCACCTGTAGCTTTCCTGCGGGTTAGCTGCCCTTTGCCATAGACTTCTATTATATCCTGCCGGTGTAGTGCACGTCCTGAAAGCACACCACACCTGCAGGTAATAACAGAAGTCTATGACTCAGTGCAGGTAACCCGCAGGTGTACTGCGGATCAGTTTGAAAGCAGTTCAGTAACCAGTGCAGAACAGATATGTCCATATATACATTGTGATTTTAGTAATAAATATTCCTTTAATAACAGTCTGCCATTCAGGTATCACTGGCTGTTGCTGTCCCAAGCAGAGTGCATTTGGTGTCACTCCACCTGTGACAGGAGCCGGTTCTATACAGAAAGCATCGGCTTATCCAGCTCTGCTCCCTCTGCAGCCGCTTGCTTCCTCTATAGAGGGTCAGTAACCCACGATCTGGGCTTCCCGGCCCGCCATCCCAAAACAGGAGGTCGCGGGCCACATCAGAAGGCTCTGTAGGCCACATGTGGCACCCGGGCCACTGGTTGGGCACCCCTGGTGTAGATAGATAACTGTAGCGCAATTTCAGGAATATTCCGTTTGCTTTTGGGATCAGTTAGAGATGTTTCTAACCTATATGTGTCCATGTACACCAAGGGAGAAGGGAAAACCGCCAAAATGTGCTTAAACACTTCTAAACATGCCCAAGTGGGACGGGTTAAGCACTTGAGTATTTTTTTCATTTCATTGACCAGAATAAATTAATATCTTGGCCAATGAAATAAACGCCTAAGTGCCTGACAAGTCTAAACGCAACAAAACTTGTTTCTAAAAACATGGCTTAGGTGCATTGTTATAGCTGATTTTCTTCTGGCAGGAGAAAAACGTTTCTAAAAGCACCAGTGTGCTTGGAACTTTAAAATTGTTTAATGCTGTTTTTGCATTCCTATTGACTTATATCTGAAGAAAAGCATTTCTAATGCAAACACATGCCCATGAACACAAGTCCTTAAAGCGGTATTAAACCCAAAACTAAAAATGTAATTTATTGTAGCTTACCAATCATTAGATGTGCTACATTAGTTTTCTTTTTGTAGACTTTTTTCCCTGGTGATCTGACCAATAACACACCTCCTGTATTAGGGTGCCTACATTCTGGATAAAGGAACAGAGACGCCTTTGGACAACAGCATTGTCAGCCTGAGGGGAGGGTAGCATGAGATATTTTAGCAGATTTAGATACACGAAACACATTGAAGCCAAACTCCAGCTAACACTCTTTAACCACTTGCCGACCGTGTCATATAGAAGCACGGGCGCAAGGCGGATAAATTGTTCTGGGAGGGCGTACTATATCGTCCTCCCAGAATCGCACTCCAATGCGCCCCCTGGGGCATGCACCCGGGAGCATCCGTGACCGCCGGGTCCGTGAGACCCGGCGCATCATGGATCGCAGTAAATGGCCGCTCGCAGCGGCCGTTTACCACGTGATCGCTCCGTCAAATGACGGAGCGATCAGATGTAAACAAGCCGGCGGATATCCGGCTTGTCTCTCCCCTTTCCGAACCGAGCAGTGCAGTGTGAGAGAAGAGGGGAGAGAGATCAGAAGCAGCGGTGCTGTGGGCAGAATCTGAAATGCCCACAGCACTGCTATGTGCCAGTCTGGACCCCCCATCTATCCATCCATGCTCACCTATCCAGCCTCATCCATCCAGCCTCATCCATGCTCACCCATCCAGCCTCATCCATCACCCATGCATCCGTCCTCACCCATCGGTGCTCACCAATGCATCCTTGTTCACCCATCCAGCCATGCTCACACATGCATCCATGTTCACCCATCCACCCATGTTCACCCATACATCCGTGTTCACCCATCCAGCCTTGCTCACCCATGCATCCATGTTCACCCATCCAGCCATGCTCACCCATGCATTCGTGCTCACCCACCCAGCCATGCTCACCCATGCAGCCGTGCTCACCCATGCATCTGTGCTCACCCATGCATCCGTGCTCACCCATCCAGCTGTGCTCACCCATGCATCCGTGCTCACCCATCCAGCCATGTTCACCCATGCATCCGTGCTCACCCATCCAGCTGTGCTCACCCATGCATCCGTGCTCACCCATCCAGCCATGTTCACCCATGCATCTGTGCTCACCCATCCAGCCGTGCTCACCCATCCAGCCTCATCCATGCTCACCCATCCAGCTGTGCTCACCCATGCATCCGTGCTCACCCATGCATCCGTGCTCACATGTCCAGCCATGCTCCCCCATGCATCCGTGCTCACAGATCCAGCCATGCTCCCCCATGCATCCGTGCTTACCCATCCAGCCGCGCTCACCCATCCAGCCTCATCCGTGCTCACCCATGCATCCGTGCTCACTCATGCATCCATGTTCCGCCATCCATCTGTGCTCACCCATGCATCCGTGCTCACCCATGCATCCGTGCTCACCCATCCATCTGTGCTCACCCACGCATTCGTGCTCACCCATGCACCTGTGCTCAGCCATGCATCCGTGCTCAGCCATGCATCTGTGCTCCGCCATCCATCTGTGCTCACCCATGCATGCATGCTCATCCATGCATCCATGCTCACCCATGCATCCATGCTCACCCATGCATCCGTGCTCAGCCATCCATCCATGCTCAGCCATCCCCATCTGTGCTAAATCATCCCCATCCACGGCTCATCCACCCCCATCCGTGCTCATTTATGCCTCATTCATGCTCATCCATACCACATCAGTTCTCATCCGTGGCACATCCATGCCACTACAGGGCCCAATCCGTGCCACTACAGTGCCCATCAGTGCCATTACAGTGCCTCACAATAGTGTCATAGGTAGTCAAATTAGATTTGAAATGTATGCTCCTAGAACGCTTGATGGTGCCCCCTGCATGTTGGGCCTCTGTATATGGCCAGGCTGTGTAAAAGTGTCACACATGTGGTATCGCCATACTCGAAAGGAGTAGCAGAATATATTTTGGGGTGTAATTTTTGCTAGGTACATGCTGTGTGCTAGAAATATTGCATAAATGGACAACTTTGTGTAAAATAAAAATGCGTTTTCATTTTCTTTCCACATTTTTCAAAAACTTGTGGAAAAAATGGCATGTTCAAAAGACTCATTATGCCTCCTAGAATATATGTTGGGGTGTTTACTTTCCAAAATGGGGTCATTTTTTGGGCGTTTCCATTGTCCTGGTGCTCCAGGACCTTCTAAAGTGCAAGAGGTAGTCAGGAAATTATATGTGTAATTGATGTCCCTAGAACACCTGATGGTGCTCTCTGCATGTTGGGCCTCTGTATGTGGCCAGGCTGTGTAAAAGTCTCACATATGGGGTATTGTCATACTCAGGAGGAGTAGTAGAATGTGTTTTGGGGTGTAATTTGTGGTATGAATATGCTGGGTATGAGAAATAACCTGTTAATATGACAATTTTGTGAAAAAAAACCTGAAAAAAAATCTTCATTTTGAAGAACTGTGGGAAAAAATGACAACTTCAAAAACTCGCCATGCCTCTTATTTGGGTTATTTTTACCAAAGATATGTAGCAGTATACATTTTGGCCAAAATGTATGAAGAAAAATTACTAATTTGCAAAATTTTATAACAGATAAAGAGAAAAATGCATTTTTTTTACAAAATTTTCAGTCTTTTTCCATTTATAGCTCAAAAAATAAAAACCCCAATGGTGATTAAATACCACCAAATGAAAGCTCTATTTGTATGAAAAAAGGACAAACATTTCATATGGGTACAATGTAGTATGACTGAGTAATTGCCATTCAAAAAGTGATAGTACTGAAAGATGAAAATTGGTCTGGTTAGGAAGGGGGTTTAAGTGCCCAGTGGTCATGTGGTTAAGCAGTTACAGCAGCAATTTTTGTTTCTTTTGGGTTAAAGGTTTTGCATAAATAAATACACACTGATCATTGTAAGCACCCCTGTCAGTGTTACATGGTTTGTCTCATCTCATCCCTCTAACTGCTACATCTGCATGACAGCTTGTTCTGTTGAAAAATAGACATACTGGCTAGATCACAGGTGAAAATAAAAGAAATGGCTAAATAAAATGGAAATTGTAGGATCAAGAATTGTTTCTCTACCCGTGCAATAATATAGCTATACCTACTATGGAGCTGCTCATTGTAAAGACATAAACCCAAGTGCAAATGTAGTAAAAATTAAGCAAAAATTAAATTAAACCGCGCTCACATCAAAAAGTGCAAAAGTGCATACATAAGAATGACCACTAGGGGTCAACAAACCTATTGTGTGTAAATGAATCAATACATCAATGTGTAAAGTGCATGTGATGAATCAATTAAGGTCATAATCCACAATAAATTAATAATAAAGTGCAAATAGTGAAAAAGTTCATATGAAAATTGATATTATTAAAGTGCAATGTTAAATAAAGTCCAAAACAGGGAGGTGCAACTATTCCAGGGGATGCTCAGATAGGGTTGCTACATCATCCCTTTAATCCAGGACACATATGAATTACACAGGTTCTGAAGCTAATTTAATGCAGGTAAGGCATCAAGTGAGTATAATTACCACCCTAACCAGCCACAGAACCTGTGTAATTAATATGTGTCTTGGATTAAAGGGTTGATGTGGCAACCCTACGCTCAGATGACGTCAGCACATCTGACGAAACAGCGTTGGGTAGCATGGCATGTGATACATTAAATGGAGGTTACCGCGCTTCACCTATATTTTTATCAATAAGCTGCTAACACAAAAGGATCGACATATGATCATATAGGTATAAAGGATATCAGAAGACGAGCAGCACTTACATTATAAGTGCTGCACGTCTTCTGATATCCTATGACACGTGATAGGTCACTTCCGCTCGCTGGAACGCAGGAGGAGCGTCCCCTGCTTCCAGATTTTTGCTTTTATCTTGTTTGTTAAGCATTTAAGGAATTTTAAATAAATCACCAAGCAATTATTTACTATGGAAGCCTCCTGTTTTTTCCACATATAAATACAAACAATTGGTGAGGCGCAACCTTTTACAAATAAAATAAAAAAGAGCAACAAAAATTGCAGTAACTCAGTGCCAACTAGCGATAAAATGCATGCGCAATGAATAATCAATAATATCAAACAATCATTTATAGTGCCTAAATATTAGACAAAAAAATTAATATAAATTAATTTAAAAAACTTTCTACCAATATGTGCTAATGCAGTGCCACCTAGTGACTAAAGTGCATAGTGCATGTGCAATCAATGTCCAATAATATCACACACAATTACAGTGCCTAACTAAAGATCAAACAATGTATTATATACTAATCGCAATGAAGTCCATACTAAACAAAGTGCTAGTGCAAATACAATCCATTCATGCGTAAACTCATATAAATAAAGTGATGGTGCATAAACAATTGATAGCAGTGTACTCCTTGGTGAACACCACAACTCTTCACAGTGATAACAACCCGGATCCAGTAAATCTCCACACTCACGACAAGCACAGCGGTGATATATGGGATAAAAGAAGCTACATAGTGCATTACCATTTAAAAACGCTTTATTAAAACAAGTTAAAAATATTGCACTCACAGGTAGTAGTGTACAAACTCCGGTACACTAGGCCAATGCACTTTAAGCTAGCCAAGTATGCAGTCTGATGGCTGTCCCCAATGCCGCTGCTATTCCTCAGCTGCTCGCACTCAGACTCTACCAACAATGTACAGCGGTGCGTAGTGATGTCATAGGCTCCTCCCCGAGTTGGGGAGGAGCCAATGACGTCACTACGCACCGCTGTACACAGGGCCGATTTGCGATCCGACTTGAGTTGTCTCAAGTCGCCCCAAGTCGCTTGACATCTGAAATCCCATTGAAGTGAATGGGAGCCGTCTTAATATACACTACTGAAGTCGCTCCGACTTCAAGGCGACTTCAGAAAACGTTCCTGTACTACTTCAAGACGACTTCTATCCAACTTTTGCCCATAGCATTCAATAGAAGTCGCCTCCAAGTCAGATCCCTCATCTAAATACAAGCGACTTTGTAGTGTAAAAGAATAGAATTTATTTGGGGCAGCCCCCTCCCTCCCTTCTCTGATTGGTGACAGGCAAAGTCGCCTGACATAAGTCGTGTTGCAAGTCGCACTGAAGTCGCACTGAAAGTTGCGCTGAAATTGCCTAGCAAAGTCGCCTGACATATGTCGGGTTGTAAGTTGCCTAAATTTGCCTGAAGTCACGCTGAAGTCGCCCTGAAGTCGCACTGAAAGTTGCGCTGAAATTGCCTAGCAAAGTCACGCTAAAGTCGGGTCGCCCCTGTGTGAATGCTGCCTTAAGCTTTGACAAAAAAAAAACTGGAAGCTAATTGGTTTCTATGCACAGCTGCACCAAATTTTGCACTCTCCAATTTTAGTAAATCAACCCCCATGTGACCAAAAATAGTTTCAAATAGTGTCAAACTAGATAAAGTGTTCATGCTTTATCTGGTTTGATCTGGTTTATGTCACATAAAAGTGACATAGGTCCATTAAGAAAAGTGTTCCAGTTGTAGGTAGTGGGGGTTGTGGGAAATTTTCATTCACTAAGTACCTGGGAAAATACCCTTGGAAAGTGCAACTTACCTTGTAAAGTGAACAGTCTATTTGACTTTAATAAATCAACACTGTTGAATCCAGAATGTATGTTCTAACAATGCAAAATACATTGTAGGGCCTATCTATAAATAGCAGAGAACCCAGAAACATTTACCTTCCTGGATTTCCCCCAATCCACTTTAATTCACTTACATATTACCAGCAGTATTCCAATCATGGAAACATTTCCTGGCAAAGTGGAGGGGTAAATGACCTGGTCCAGTCCATATAGGGATGACATTCAAGTTGATTCACTCCCATAGATACTCTTCTTGGCAGTTTTATTAATAGGTCATGTGTAGGATTCTTATCCATACAAGTCACATAAATTCTTCAGAAAATGTAAAGCAAAATCATTTTATGGCCACATATTTCTCTAGAAAGGCTATGTGCTAGACTACCCAGTTGTATTTATGAGCAAGTATTTGAACCTGTAAAAAAATACATCATAGAGTGACAGTTCTAAGGAGAGCAAAGATATTTTATTTTTGGCTTTTAAAGAAGAAATTTCATCATTCAGAACTAAGTCTCTTAACTCAAATATGTACAGTTTTGCAATACCAGCATCCCCTGGGCATAAATATCTTTGTTCTTTCCAATTAAGTCTGCAAATCCATACACAAGTGTCCTGTTTCGCAAGGAAAGCATAAACACATCCATTAGCCGTTCTCAAGAGTGCCGTTAAGTTTGATTTTATATAAAGTTCTTCACATCGCTCTGCAATTACAAAAGTAAATTTTCTTTAATGTTTAACAAAACTGTATCTTAGTTGTTAACTTAAATTGTCATACAGTGTAAATGATAGTGTTCTAAAATGTTAAACATTCATAACTATAGCTATATTATCTGTGCCTGTATTTAAGATTATCTGGTTAATGTTAACTTGTTATGCCATATTAAACCTACTCAACCTCAGCACTTACTACAAGCAGAGGTGTAATTAGAACCTTCAGGGCCTCGGTGCAAGAAATTATGAAGGGCCCCCCGACCCCTGGCCAGGGCCCATCCCTCTTCCCACTGGTCCTGGGGCCCTTTACTTCCATCGCGGGCCCCTTTATTATGGTCCCACCAAATAAATGAGTAGTTGTTTACCGAGCCTCCCATCAATCAGAAACAGATGTATAGTAAAAACAGTTTACTATGCTTCAGTTTTGAGTGAACCAATTGGTACCAATCACTGACTCTGTCATTCAGAAAAGGAAGGAGCCGGTAAATGACAAATTTACCAACCCGTTCCCATCTCTCCATCATGACACATCTTCTACAGCAGCTGGCAGGAGAGAGGAGGGGGGAAACAGCAGCTCTGTGGGGGGGGGGGGGGACCAGGGAAGCACACAGGGACCCTGGGAACAGCAGTAGACAAGTAAATTGGATAGGAGGGGCGGGGGGGGCAGCATTTAGAGGAACCAATCTCCTCCATTAGGAGGAGAATGGAGCGGATTGGTTCATCTAAATGCCGCCCCGCCATCCCTCCCATCCAGGTGTACAAGGGAGGCACACGGGCCCCCTGGAGCACTGGGCGCGGTTGCAATTGCAACCCCTGCAACTCCTATCGTTACGCCCCTTACTATAAGCAAAAAAATATGAATGCCATGGACTTGGACATGCATTGGAAGTGTTACCTGTAAAACATGATTTCTATGTCATAAATCCCTTTGCTATTTTATATATATATATATATATAATTGGCTATATTTGCTGGGGAGAAATGGCATACGTTTTAAGCTGGTCATCGAAATTTGGCCAGTTCAGCAGGGCCCGGCTAAATTTCTAACCCAGCATTGGCGTAGTTTGATCTCTCCAGACACCACAGACCATCCCAAGTTCATGGTCCCCTAGTCTGTGTGTATCCTCACACCCATAGGAAGTGTTTTAACTTACAGTTCAGCCATCATACCACACTTACCTGTTATTTCCTATCAGAAGTAAGTTGTTTATGATAGGCCTTAACTGAAGGAGACACCAGTCTGATGAGTTTTCAAAACTTTACTTGATAACGTCATTGAAGTAATAATAGGAACAGTTCAGTAACATGGCAGAGGCATTTAAGTTTGACTGAGGCACTTCATTGCTGGTTTAGCACTCTCCCTCCAGTGGGTCACTTTCATCCTGCCCCAGTCTCCGCTCTAGGGCCACAAGATAATGAGTATTCCCTGGGAAATACCTCTTAAGCCTCGTACACACGGTTCGAAGGTCGTACGACCGGACAGACCAAACCGTATGTTGGATCATGTAACTTGTGTACTGACATGCACTACACAATCGTACGACCAAGCCGAACGTGGTGTTGTGTTATAAACGTATAAAGAGAAAGTTCAGGTGCATGTAATTAGTGTCCGGCCGTCCCTGACTTCTGAGCATGCGTGTTTTGCACAATACAACTTGTTGGACCAACTTCTCTGTACACACGATACAACGGTCGTACGACTGCTTGTTGGTACTACCAAAGTTTTATAGTTTGCTCATACAACTTCTGTTGTACGACCGTTGCACGTAGGCTGTTTTAATCTGTGTACTAACGGTCAGATGAGCATACAACGAGCGTTTGCATACGACCGTCAAACCGTGTGTACGAGGCTTTACCGGTGGGGCAACATGATGGCAGTACAGATCGCCACTATTCCCATGGCAGCCAACACAACCAGAAGCTACTTCTCCACTTGCTTACTGATACTCCACCTTTGCCCACACACATAGTGCATTATATAGTTCTACAGGGGTGCCACCTAGTGGCCAAATAAATGAGTCCCCTGCCTCCCTCCTACAGATAGAAGTCATTTTATCAACTCCTCTCAAAGGGACTGGGGCAGTGCAAACTCAGATATGCACGTAAGTCCATTCAGCCACTGTATCTATTCATTGACTACCACAGGCTGCCTGAATGCAGCTCCACATCTGCTCCTGGCACATAAACAAAGAGCATGCTGTACGGCCCCTGCACCCATCTGAAAGAGCCCTTTGAGTGTGCAATGGGATTTACCTGTTTCCAAAGGGATAGGGAGGAACTAATATATTAGTCTTGTTATCTTATTTATTTATTTCAGGTACTTATAAAGTGCTGTCAATTTAAGCAGCGCTTTACATATATGTTGTACATTCAAACCAGTACCTACCCTTGAGGAGTTTACAATCTAAGGTCCCTTAAGCCTCGTACACACGGTTCGACAGTCGTATGAAAACGGTCGTACAACCGCTCGTTGTATGATCATCCGAACGTTAGTACGCGCGATTAGAACAGCCGACGTACGACGGTTGTACAACTGGAGTTGTGTGAGCAAAACTATAAAACTTTGGTCGTACCAACAACTGGTCGTAGGACCATTGTATCGTGTGTACAGAGAAGTTGGTCCAACAAGTTGTATTGTGCAAAACACGCATGCTCAGAAGTCAGGAACGGCCGGACACAAATTAAATGCACCTGAACTTTCTCTTTATATGTTCATAACACAACACTACGTTCCGCTTGGTCGTACGATCGTGTAGTGCATGTCAGTACGCAAGTTACATGATCCAACATATGATTTGGTCTGTTTGGTCGTACAACCGTTGCACCGTGTGTACGAGGCTTACCACACATTCATACATAAACATACTAAGGCCACTTTAGACAGGATCTAATTAACCTACAAGCATGTCTTTGGATCTTATATTTTTTTTACAGAAAGAAAAACAGACACAGTGGGGAAAAAGCTAAACAAAACTTTTAAAGAGACAGTACACAAATAATTAAAAACACAAAAAAATCACAAGTACAAAGGAAACATAATAAATAAACTAAACTACTTTAAATTCACCCCATGCTCCTTTTTTTCCAAGTAAATTTTGCCTAAGCAGCGCAATGAGTGAAACTAAAAGCTTGAGCTTTGACAACATTTCTTCAAAGGTAAAATCTGTAAATTTGCATTGAAATCACTCCACTGCAACATAATTAACAACTCCCTTTCCTAGTCATTTTCCTAACTGACCCAATTACTCATTAGCCTGCCAAATGAGTGAAACTGAGGTCCAGTACACATGGGGTGAAAATTGGCCGGTTTAGCAGGAACCAGCCAACTTTCTGTTTGCGTGTACAGCTGTCTGTTCTGCAGAAGCCGGTCTAACTACCGGTTTCTGACAAATGGGTATGCTGAAAAACCAGCATTCGACCAGCACTCTCAGCCAATGGTTACTAGCATTGATCAGTGAATTCTCGCAGGGGGGCCCGCTGTCTGAATACACTGGAGTTGATTTACTAAAGGCAAATAGACTGTGCACTCTGCAAGTGCAGTTGCCCCAGAGCTTAGTAAATGAGGTAAAGCTTCACTTTACAAAGAATACCCAATCACATGCAGGGAAATAAATAATAAAAATAAAAAACACATTTTCGCTTGCACATGATTGAATGATGAAAGTCAGCAGAGCTCCTTCTCATTTTATAAGCTCAGGAGTAACTGCACTTGTAAATTGCACAGTCTATTTGCCTTTAGTAAATCAACCCCGTTGCCTACATTTTTATGAACCTACTGCTTTCTATGACTAATATGATACAAAATTTCAGCATTGCATGAAAGATACTAGTAGCATTAAGAATTCCCATACCTGAAAATAAAGAAATGTGAATGTGCTTTTGCTGTCTAGACTATAATTTTACATATGCTTCTGTTTTAGGTTAGAGCCCTTTCACACTGGGGCGGGCAGGGCGGCAGCGGTGAAGCGCCGTTTTGGCGCTGCTATTTGGGCGGCAGTAGGGCACTTTTAACCCCTAAGACGGGGTTAGGAAGAGGTTAAAAAAGCTGGCACATGGCGCTTCCGAATCGGTGTGCAGGCGCTGGCCATTCATTTCAATGGCAAGGGCGGTGGTAGAGCGGTGTATACACCGCTCCCACACCGCCCCAAAAATGCTGCTTACAGGACTTTTTTTCATGTCCTGCAAGCACACCGCCCCAGTGTAATAGCACTCGGGCTTTCACACTGGGGTGCAATAGGGGGCAGTTTAGAGGCAGTTTACAGGCACTATTTTTAACTCAAAAGCGCCTGTAAAGCGTCTCAGTATGAAAGGCAGTGGCAGCTGGTGAAGTTTTTGGATGGGGGGCGCCAGGCCCCGCCCTTCCCTTTGACCCCTCCTACTTTTAATAAGCCCCGCCCCTTATATAATCCACCCACTCCGTCCCCTGTATTCCACATATTGTGTCAGGGGTATACAGCTCAGCATCACAGGACACAGTATACAGCTCAGCATCACAGGACACAGTATACAGCTCAGCATCGACACAGGACACTACGACTCGACATAT
>BLSH010185810.1:617203-631216 GCA_018402905.1 Glandirana rugosa
GGGGTGGATAGAGTGACCGACGTTTGACGGGGGTGGACACAGTGACTGACGTTTGGTGGGGGCAGTTTGCAGCCAGTGAGATAGGTGGGGTACATTGCAGAGTCCCCCCCCCCACACTTACCCCATCTAGCAGGCAGGATGTTGCAGAGTTCGGCATGCGAGAGCGCGCTGGGTCTGCAGAGTTCGGCAAGCGAGAGCGGCTGTCCCCCCCTCGTCGGTCCCCGGGCGGTCATGGTGTCTGTGGGAGCGGAAGTCACCTCCGCTGCCACAGTGACCCGCCCCCGGCCCCTCATCCAATCACCCTGAGCGGAGGCTCAGGGCAGCCAATCAGCCTATGCATGGCCGCAGGAAGAAGCGCACATGCATAGGCTTGAATGGCCGGCCAATAGGCTCACTTGCTTGGCTGTCATGTGACAGCCAAGGAGCCGAAAAGAAAAAAAAAAAAAGAAAGTCAATGTACCGGCGCCACCTGTAGGTGGGCGGGGTTGACTTTTTTTTTTTTTTTTTTTCGTCTTTTGCCGGCGGGGAGGCGGCGCCCCAGCGCCCCTCCCACACCAGCCGCCGCTGATGAAAGGGGTCTTAAGGGTAGCAACATAGTAGAACAAGTATATTTTTTCTCTGGAATTACTAGGTACAAAGTGATCCTTTTACAAAAAAAATTGCTCTGCGAATGTTTCATTATTCACGAAAAAGTAACGAATAATACCCATAATGTTTGTAATATGAATTTAATAGTTATTACTTGTTGCCTTTTGCCAGGCGAATGTAGCATTTCCTAACACTCAGTCCTAAGAGAAAATTAGCCATGAGAACATTAGATTTAATATGATTTAATTATGATTGAAAGAACATTCACCAACAGAGAAAACAGCCTAACACTATAGGAACATTTGACCAGTAGGGGAAATATGAAGGGGACATTTTTGGGGGGCTAATGGCTTGGGACCTCCCCAAATTTATATTAGGGCCTTCAGGTCCAATATTAAATTTCGGGGGGACCCCATAAAAAAAACAACATGGAGTTGCCCCTATTCCATACCAGACCCTTTAAGCCCAGGTTCTCACTGATGAGGGCTAGAAATCATGCAAGTTCAGCTGAACTCGCACAATTTCAAACCGGAAATGCAGTCCGACTTCGGGGGAGATTTGACAGACATCTGTGTGCAGGCTCATGCACAGATGTCTATTCAAATAGCCCCCGAAGTCACCAAAAGTAGTACAGGAACTACTTTTGGGAATCGGTGTGGCACTGCAAAGTCGGCGTTGCACCAATTTGGACAGTGCCATTGCCGGCAATAGCCGCCGATTTGGAATGCCATTTGACATGTCAAGTCGCATGCCAAATCGGCCTAACGTGAATGTGGGCTTAGTCTGGTATGGATTTTTAGGGGGGAACACAATGCAAAAAACATTTTATAAAAAGCCCAAAATCCATACCAGATTCTAATCAAGTCTGGACACAGAGGGGAATCCCCTTAGCAAAGCACCTTGTACCTATGTTGATGAGGACCATGGCCTCTTCCCAACAATTGTAGACCAATAGTTGTGGGGGTCCATGGATGGGGGATTACCAAGAATCCTAGATTACACCTCCCACTTAGGTGAATGAGTACGTATTCATAAATAAAATGTCAATAGTAAATAAACACACACAGTTGTTGACAAGTTCTATATTAGGAAAAAAAAATCCCACAATGTAAATTTAATGTCAATTACATCATCCAGCAATGCAGATCCACGTCAGTTACAATGTCCAGTGCTTGTCAAAAGAAAAAAACCCTCTGCCCGCTCAATAGTCTGAAGTCATCCCTTGACTCCTGCTAATTGACATTTCCCAGTTCCATGCACCATGAAGTAAGCAAAGGGAATGGGGTCTCCCTGGTGATATAATTGACCATATTTGGTCATTGACGTCATGGGGATCCTTAGCACTAAAAGGAAAATTCCTCTAATGCTTAATGCCATCTAGTGGTCAAATGCAGTATTTTGCCTTTAAATCAATGAAAAACACTCAACCAGCATAGGAAATAGCCTAATAACATTTGTTTTTTGCCTCATAAACACAGAACAAATGTACATGCACTTTCACTAGGAAAATTGCTATGTATATATCATTACATAAAAATAAACAGATGTAAGCCCGCGCCCAATAAAACAATACTAGTAAAAGGAGGATAAAAACTGAATATAAAACAAGGAATAAATATATATGAAAGGTGGGCAGCTCGCAGATAACAACTGATCCAATTGTCCAAACAGAGTCCACACAGAAACCACAGCGCCCAAATTAAAAATATACGAAAATTAGATGTTAAAAAAGAGGAAAAAATGACAGTTCCAGTGAAGAGACAATATTGGTACGATAAGTATCTTCCATACACAGTTATATCGTAAATATTTTCAAAATGATATCAATGTAGAAATATTCAAGCCCAAGGATATTCCGACAAATCCAATAAATGGTGTAGATGTATGCTTACCAGAAGCACACAGGCTGTGCGTGAGTGTCTGGGTAATAACACCAGGGATGGTCTTCAGTCCTCCACACAATCCGGTCGGAAGGTATATGGGACCCAAATGGTCGACCAAGATGTGCTGAAATTGTTGTCATCAATCCATATGGTCCAAGGAACAGAGAGGAAGATCTTTGTCAGAGTGGATGGTTCGAACTTCTCCAAGTAGATTCTCCCAAATGGTATATTACACCAATTTGCAATAGATGAGAAAGAAAAAGAACGCAATAGCGTAATACTGTATAGTAAAGTATTTATTGCGCAAAAAATAGAGTAATACTCACAAAATGTTAGACAAAACAGAGCTCTCAATAAAAATGTGACAGGAAGGGTCAGGAAACCCGACGCGTTTCGGCTCCAACAGCCGTCATCTGGGGTATCATACCCCAGATAACGGCTGTTGGAGCCGAAACGCGTCGGGTTTCCTGACCCTTCCTGTCACATTTTTATTGAGAGCTCTGTTTTGTCTAACATTTTGTGAGTATTACTCTATTTTTTGCGCAATAAATACTTTACTATACAGTATTACGCTATTGTGTTCTTTTTCTTTCTCATCTATTGCAAATTGGTGTAATATACCATTTGGGAGAATCTACTTGGAGAAGTTCGAACCATCCACTCTGACAAAGATCTTCCTCTCTGTTCCTTGGACCATATGGATTGATGACAATTTCAGCACATCTTGGTCGACCATTCGGGTCCCATATACCTTCCGACCGGATTGTGTGGAGGACTGAAGACCATCCCTGGTGTTATTACCCAGACACTCGCGCACAGCCTGTGTGCTTCTGGTAAGCATACATCTACACCATTTATTGGATTTGTCAGAATATCCTTGGGCTTGAATATTTCTACATTGATATCATTTTGAAAATATTTACGATATAACTGTGTATGGAAGATACTTATCGTACCAATATTGTCTCTTCAGTGGAACTGTCATTTTTTCCTCTTTTTTAACATCTAATTTTCGTATATTTTTAATTTGGGCGCTGTGGTATATATCATTACATAGCAATTGCTATTGCTATGTAATGATATAGAAGAGAGCGCACTGGCCGGATTAATCCGCGGCCTCCTAAAGCCGATAATGAAGAAATAGTCTGCTGCCTGTCTCCTGGCCCCCGCCGAACACAGGGGACCCGGAGCAGAGCTTTTTCTACACAACTGCACAGCAGGAGATTAGTATATTTGTGGACAGGAATTGGAAGTCCCCACCCGCTCTTCCTCGCCCCCCCCCCCCCAGTTTCCTCCAGCCCAGGCCAGTTGCCCAGCTGAGGTGCCCAGGAGGAAGGGATGTACCAGCGGTCCCGGGGCTCCCAGCTGGTGAGGAAGGACCCACCTGCAGGACAAGACAAGCAATGCATCTGGGACCCAGGTAGAAGAGGCTGCAGCAGACCAGGTACTGGGGGGGGAGGAATGACACATTTGGCAGGAATGACACATCTGAGGGCCCCCCTGCTGCCCCCCCCCCATTGGTGAGGTTGTGCTGATGGGCACTAATGAAGCTGCGCTGATGGGCACTGATCAGGCTGCATTGATGGACACTGGTGAGGCTGCGCTGATGGGCACTGGTGAGGCTGCGCTGATGAGCACTGATGAGGCTGCATTGATGGGCACTGATCAGGCTGCACTGATGGACACTGGTGAGACTGCACTGATTGGCACTGATGAGGCTGCACTGATGGGAACTGGTGAGGCTGCACTGATAAGCACTGATGGGCACTGATCAGGCTGCATTGATGGGCACTAGTGAGGCTGTGCTGCGCTGATGGGCACTGGTGAGGCTGCACTGATATACTGATGAGGCTGCGCTGATGGGCATTGATGAGGCGGCACTGATGGGTACTGGTGAGGCTCCAATGATGGGCACTGATGAGGCTGCAGTCATTGCCATAGAAACATTTGTAAAAGGGAGGAGTTAGTAAGATGACAACGTCCATGTGGGGGCGTCAGAAATATTTCTGCACTCAGGCATCTGTGACCCTAGGATCAACCCTGTGAGGAGCATTGCTGTAGATTAGGGTACACGAGTGTTGCCCTCTGAAGAATGAACCACAGTGGATCACTTTTCATAGGGTGTTTGACAGGTGACAAGGAAGCATTATATTGTATATTGCCTCCTCATCATCTGATTTAATCCCTAAAAATCTGCACCACCTTGCATTTTTCTGGGGGTGCCAGATATAGGATCTGCCCCGGGTGCCAAATGCTCTAGGTACGCCCCTGACGGACCAACTGTCTGTTCCAAAGCAAACAGATTACGTGATTCACTGTTTATAGTTAAAAAGAAACAAATGTTGAAATTATTTGTCTGCAATCTATCTTGATTTCTATGTATCATTCAGTTGTACTGGTATATGGTGGTATGAATCTTATCAAATAGAAGTCCCATGCAAAAATGATTTTTCTTTCTTTGTTATTTTTCATGAAAACTAATTTCTAACCTGGTTTGTGTGACAATGGTGCCCTCTGCTGGTCACAAGTGGTAACTTTTAATTCTTATGCATTGGAAGAAATGAGTCAGATGCAAATAAGAAATACATTGCAGCGATGTAATCCAGCAAAAAAATTTCCAGAGCTTTAAAGTCTGTGTATTTTGTCAGTCCAGTGAGCAGGTAAGTGACACACGAAGCTTTGATGCTGAACCAGGAAATAGAAAAGTCATCCTTCTGGTTAATAAAGAGAATCACACAAATGGTTGATCAGAATTACAAATGCTTTAGAACAGGGTTATGCAATTAACGGACCTCCAGATGTTGCAAAACTACAAATCCCATGAGGCATAGCAAGACTCTGACAGCCACAAGCATGACACCAGAGGCAGAGGCATGATGGGACTTGTAGTCTTACAACAGCTGGAGGTCCGCTAATTGCATATCCCTGCTTTAGAAGGTAAATCCATTAATTTATAATGTATGTATTTTAAATATTTATTATGTATGCAGTGACTCCTAAATAGACAATTGCTATTATTATCTTTTTCTGAATTCAATAAACAGTCAAAATAAAACATAAACAGTCTAATTTATAAAAAGTACCCAAAGTTTGAAGGCTCCCGTTTGCAGGGAATAGTTTTCAGAAATGATTCAGAAAGTTAAGGAAGGGAAAAAAAAAGTATGAAAAATGTCCCAACCAACCAAAAAGTTCAACCATAAGAAAAAAATTCTCAGAACCTTTAAGCAGACATAGGCAACCTCAGAGAGGTGGAGATCTAACTGCAGAAAGGGTCTACAGTGCTGGACTGCATGGGTTAATATTTGGGTACTGTGAGGTTAACTGTGGACAACAGTGCATCAACCTGGGGTTAGATCACTTCCTGTTAGAGGGTAGATAGAAGAGAGGTCGTTTTGTCCAAGCGCTCTTCCCATGAGTGACAGGAGAAGGCCACACATGCAACAATGTAGTCGCTGTTGGGAGAATTCATCATTTCCAAGGGACCCGTGTATGGGATAAGAAGAGGCTGAAAGCTGATCTTATGGGAAATAAGCACTATAGCGCAACATTTGTATGAAGAAGGAAGAGCAGCCAGTTCAGGAGAGGGAGCAATGGTGGCCAATGATGGAGGCTCCTATCGAAGGGGTTGATCAGGTTGAACTTCCCTTCTTAGTGGTAAGGTCCTTATCTTAGGGCCCACTGTGGAGCGAAGCTTCCCAGGGACTGGGTCGTGACCACCAGTGTAGAAGGCCTTGGAAAGTGTGCAGTGGCTTCCTTCCAAGCCTTCAAGACAAGATAGGAGCAAATATCTAGAACACAAATGTGATGTGACTTTCAGTGCGCATACAAAACTAGTATCCAAACCTAGTAATGGTATATAAAATCATTGCATTTATTCCACAAACTTCGATCTAACATAATAAAAATGATTGGGCTGCAGTCTCCTCAACTGTGTTTGGACGACTGGTGGCAGCCCGCTCTGCTGGGACTTGTAGCACCCTCTGTGGGGGGCTGAAATATGGCAGCCCACTGTACTGGGACTTGTAGTGCCCTCTGTGGGGGCTGAAATATGGCAGCCTCCTATGCTGGGACTTGTAGTGCCCTCTGTGGGGGGCTGAAATATGGCAGCCTCCTATGCTGGGGCTTGTGGTGCCCTCTATGGGGGGCTGAAATATGGCAGCCTCCTATGCTGGGACATGTAGTGCCCTCTGTGGGGGGCGGACATATGGCAGCCTCCTATGCTGGGACTTGTAGTGCCCTACACTGTGGGGGCATTGAGGAATCCTCAGTCCCTCACAGAGATCACTACAGGTGACATAGAAGTCCCTCCTCCAGTAGACCATGGCCATCATAGGAGCCGCCGGTCCAGGAGGCAGGACGTTGTGGACACTGCAGTGGAAGATCCCCAGATCTGTGTAAACCGGCGGGCGATGGCTCTCCCCATCATGGGGGTGCTGATGGACACTGGCAAGGGTGCGCTGATGGGCACTGACGACTGGTAAGGCTGCGCTGATGGGCACTGGCAAAGCTGCGCTGATGGACACAGGTAAGGCTGAACTGATGGGCACTGCTCAGGCTGCATTGATGGGCACAGGTAAAGCTGCACTGATGGATACTGATCAGGCTGCACTGATGGGCACTGGTAAGGTTGAGCTGATGGGCACTGATCAGGCTGTGCTGATGGGCACAGGTAAAGCTGCACTGATGGGCACTGGTGAGGTTGCACTGATGGGCACAGGTAAAGCTGCACTGATGGACACTGGTGAGGTTGCACTGATGGGCACTGGTGAGGCTACATTGAAGGGCACTGATCAGGCTGCATTGATAGGCATTGGTGCGGCTGAGCTGATGGGCACCGATCAGGCTGCATTGATGGGCACAGGTAAGGCTGCACTGATTGGCACTGGTGAGGCTGCATTGATGGGCACTGGTGTGGCTGAATTGATAGGCACTGGTGTAGTTGCATTGATGGGCACTGATCAGGTTGCATTGATGGGCACAGGTAAGGCTGCATTGATGAACACTGGTGAGGCTGCATTGATGGGCACAGGTAAGGCTGCACTGATGGGCACTTATCAGCCTGCATTGATGAGCCCTGGTGAGGCCGTATTGGTGAGGCTGAGCTGATGGGCACTGATCAGTCTGCATTGATGGGCACTGATCAGTCTGCATTGAGGGGCACTGGTGACGCTGCATTGATGGGCACTTGTGACGCTGCATTGATGGGCACTGATCAGGCTGCATTGATGAGCACTGGTGACGCTGCATTGGTGAGGCTGAGCTGATGGGCACATGTAAGGCTGAACTGATGGGCACTGATCAGGCTGCATTGATGGGCACTGTTGAGGCTGCATTGATGAGGCTGAGCTGATGGGCACAGGTAAGGCTAAGCTGATGGGCACTGATCAGGCTGCATTGATGGGCATTGAACAGGCTGCATTGATGGGCACAGGTAAGGCTGCACTGATGGGCACTGTTAAACCTCCATTGATGAGCACTGGTGTGGCTGCATTGATAGGCACTGATCAGGTTGCATTGATGGGCACAGGTAAGGATGCATTGATGAGCACTGGTGAGGCTGAGCTGATAGGCACTGATCAGGCTGCATTGATGAGCATCGGTGAGGCTGCATTGATGGGCATTTTGGTGAGGCTGAGCTGATGGGCACTGATCTGGCTGCATTGATAGGCATTGGTGAGGTTGAGCTGATGGGCACTGATCAGGCTGCATTGATGGACACTGGTGAAGCTGCATTGATGGGTACTAGTGAGGCTGCATTAATGAGCATTAGTGAAGCTGCATTGATGAGCACTGGTAAGGCTGCATTGATGGGCACAGGTAAGGCTGCACTGATTGACACTGGTGAGGCTGCATTGATGGGCACTGGTGTGGCTGCATTGATAGGCACTGGTGTGGCTGCACTGATGGGCACTGATCAGGTTGCATTGATGGGCACAGGTAAGGCTGCAGTGATGAGCACTGGCGAGTCTGCATTGATGGGCACAGGTAAGGCAGCACTGATGGGCACTTATCAGCCTGCATTGATGAGCACTGGTGAGGCCGCATTGGTGAGGCTGAGCTGATGGGCACTGATCAGTCTGCATTGATGGGCACTGATCAGTCTGCATTGAGGAGCACTGGTGATGCTGCATTGATGGGCACTTGTGATGATGCATTGATGGGCACTGATCAGGCTGCATTGATGAGCACTGGTGAGGCTGCATTGATGAGGCTGAGCTGATGGGCACAGGTAAGGCTGAACTGATGGGCACTGATCAGGCTGCATTGATGGGCACTGCTGAGGCTGCATTGATGAGGCTGAGCTGATGGGCACAGGTACGGCTGAGCTGTTGGGCACTGATCAGGCTGCATTGGTGGGCATTGATCAGGCTGCATTAATGGGCACAGGTAAGGCTGCACTGATGAGGCTGAGCTGATGGGCACATGTAGGGCTGCACTGATGGGCACTGTTCAGCCTGCATTGATGAGCACTGGTGAGGCTGAGCTGATGGGCATTGATCAGGCTGCATTGATGGGCACTGATCAACCTGCATTGATGGGGACTGGTGAGGCTGCGCTGATGGGCACTGATCAGGCTACATTGATGAGGACTAGTGAGGCTGCATTGGTGAGGCGGAGCTGATGGGCACTGGCGTGTGTGTATCTGTCATTGCAGCATGCACACATACAATGATATTTCAAATAAACCAAAACCATCACAAACACAGAAATCATGACACCCAAACAATAAAAATTACTTTCATGAGACAGGGGTACTTAGGAATTTTTTTTAGATTTGCAGGGGTACTAAAAGGGGGGATTTGTGCTGGGAAAGGGGGGTGGAGGCAATGGTTTGTCCTGAGAGGGGGGATTTGTACTCAAATGGGTTATATGAGGGTGAGGATTTGTGCTGAAAGGGGGTATTTTAGGTAGGGGGGAGATGGAGGGGGTTCTGTGCTGAGAAGGGGGATTGGGGGGTAATAGAATTTGTGAATGTAGGGGTATTGGGGGGATTTATGTTGTAAGGGGGATATGGGGAGTGAGGATTTGTGCTAGAAGGGGGTATATGGGGGTGAGTTTGCCCTGGGCACTTGATGACCTTGTCCTGGCATTGTTGCTCTCTATAAATTGCAAGGGCGGAGCTGTGAAAAGAAAAAGCTGGGTGCCGACGTGAGGACTGGATTGGAAGCTGCTCCAGTCTGTACTGTCAGTGGCGGCCAGGAATGGCAGACTCGTGAGTACCTGGTGGCCTTGCTGAGTGAAATGGCACACACACATGTGTTTCTATGGTAAGAGAGCCCCCCCAGGCCAGGTGTATAGAGTGGCAGTGGGAGTACCTGGGTCCTAATGATTGGCGTCACTCAACAGGGGCAGGACCCAGGTACTCCCACTGCCACTCTATACACTTGGCCGGGTGGGGGCTCTCTTACCAAAGAAACACGTGTGCCACTCCACTCAGCAGTGCCAGGACCTAGGTACTCCCTATTTAACATTACCACATTCTGAACTATGTAAGTCATCTCAGACTCTAACCACACCCCTTTAAGCCATGCCCAATATTTACCGCAACTTAAGCCACACCCACTTTTTGCCGCAGTGCGCTAAGCGCACCACAGCTTTTCCTTTCACGCTGCATAGGGGGCCCACTTTGGACCCACTGATTTCATGATACGCCCCTGGGTGCGACTCTTGCACGACCACACGTTCAGAAATTGGCTGTTGCCAGTTGTGTCTAGCGTACTGACATGAATCAAGTAATCGGCCAACAAAGCCGAACGTAGTGACGTGTTACGAGCGTATAACGAGGAAGTTCAGGTGAATGTGATTTGTGAATTAGGAACGCAGGCTTACACGACCGAACACTTCCTGGATTGAGAGCATGCGTGTTTGCACTTCCAACTTTTTGTTGGGCCAATTTCTGTACACGCGAGTCAACAGTCGTGCGACGCCTTGTTGGCCAACAAAAGTTTTCTAGCTTTCTCAGCCAACTTCTGTTGTACGATTGTCAAACATCGGCTATTGTAATCGCACGTACGAACGGTCGGATTTTCGTACAAAAAGCTGTTGTACGACCGTTGTTGTACAACAATCCTACCGTGCGTATGGGGCATTAGCTGTATAAAAACTAGTGTCAAGGCCGCAACAGACATGTAAAATTACATGTTCCTTCTGGATTTAGGCCTAGTGAGGTGGTCTATCCAGTGACCACAAGGGGGTGCTAACTGATATATGAATTCAGCAAATGTAAAATTTTGTTGGACGGATTGCAATTCCTGTGTGTATAAATGTAATTTTGAAGTTTTAAATGAGTTCTTTTTCCTGAATTATATAATTCCAACACTAGATGGCAGTAGAGAGATCCGCTCCCATTGTTTTAATTTTCACTATATTTTAACTGTTCAATATGTACGTTGATATTTTTAGTTCAGTTTTTAGAGATTAGCGTACGGGGGTTAGCTGCGCTCTGACGTCACCTACAGCTGTGCATCGCTCTGAATGATAAGCGTGTCAGCGGAAAGTTGAAAGACACTGTGTTTATATACCAAATTAATGTGAGTAGTTACCTTTTAATAAACAAATGGATTATTAAAGCCAGAGAGCACTTGGGCCTCGTCATTATTTATTACATTGGGACATCTCCTGGATAAACGCATGTGTGGATAAGCCATAGTGGATCCGAGCCTGTTCCCATGATTGGTGCCTTTCCCTGGCTAGAGGGTACATGTGCAGATGATGTTAGCTCAGGGGTCCTTTTAAAGAGGTGAGCGAAGCAGGGTGTACTGTGGTGGAGGAAATAGCACAGATGCTGGTGATCTTTCCCCCGTTTGCTCACGGAACATTTTATACCTTACTTCGGGTCTGCTGGGACTACTAGTGCCTCTTGATAACTTTGCACACTGCACTTTTCAACCTTAACCATTGGACTATATTTGCGCTGCACCTTCCCTTATATAATTCCCCTGTGCCTCCAACATACCTGAAAAATATAGAGGATACAAAGGATTCTGCAGAGGAGAGCCTGCTCAATACCTGTAAACAATACTGAGAGGGATGGAGTTTTAGAGAAGTACCAGAGGTGACTCATCAGGAGTAAGTAGTAGGCAGCACACAGGGCCGGATTAACATAGGGGCTATTGGAGCTGCATCTCCAGGCCCCTACCTCAAGATAGGCCCATGCCAGTGATTCATTAATGCTGTTTATGTTATGTAAATCGCGGACGGCAGGTGCTATTGTTATGTAAATCGCGGGCTGCATGTGCTATTTTTATGTAAATCATGGGCGTCAGGCACTATTGTTAGGTAAATTGCGGGCAGCACACTGCAAAGTAAATGATGTGTTTTGTGCAAACATCTTCCAGCTGAAAAGATGACAGCAGCAAGAATAAATGATCACCATAGTAAAGATATGAGGGGAAAAAATCATGACATTTGAACATCTTCCAGCAAATTTTAAGTGCATTCCTCCCTTACTATATTAGCAAGCTTTGTACATATTTTTTTACCTTTAAAAAGAAGGATGCAGACTCGCCATAAGTACAGAGAAAAAACAATTACTCTGCATGTGTTCTGTTCACACAATGCTTGAGCTGTGGTGTGTAGTGTAAAAATGCAGCATGTCTACATTTTTATTGGAGCACAACACACATCACAATAGTACATAAAGTGCAATGAATTGTCTTTCATTAATTCTGACTAGATTTCAAAAAAGGATAAATTAAACAATGCAAAGCATTTCACCAATTGCACATAACGGAAGGCACACATCAAATGGACCATAACGCATGCCCACTGGTGTGAACGGACCCCAAATGCTTGCAGCTGTGTCAAAGACAAAGTTCCTCATTCCCAATGAATTGATTATCTTTAAAGCGAGTGTAAGGCAGGCCAGGAATTACTCTTTTTTTTTTCATTCAACCAGCATGTTGAATGAAAAAAAAAAAAAGAGCGGATTCCCCCATCCACACAATCACTCCTGCTGTGTTTTTATATTCTGCTGGCGGGGAGCCTCTCCTGCCATCAGAATACAATGATCAGTGTTGCCGACTATAGCTGGCGGCACTGGTCATTTGGGAAAAACCTGACAGGCTGGTTGCACACAAGATCGATAGATCAATTTGTGTACAACAAGCTAGCCTGTACAGTGTACATGAATTGAAATTTGCCCAGTCCTTGCTGAATTGGCCAAATTTCAAGCCATGTATGGCTGGCTTAAACAAACCCCCCACCCACCAACCGTAGCTATATACCGTATACCATAGCTAACCAAAGCAGATGGGAGCCCCAGGGCAATGAGCTGAGGGGGGCCTGTCATTCTGTATGGGGTCACATGATTACTGCAGGCTGCCTGCCTCAATATCAATCCCTGCACTGTGCAGCTAAATTGTGGAAGGAGGAGAACAATGTGCCCAAACAAATTTTATTAATGGCTTCTACTGACGCTCCCTGACAAAGGTGTGCTGACAGCAGTTGTGATATCAGTTTAGGCAACTGGCAGCACAGTGTCACTGGCTCTTCAGAAATGAAACCACTACACACACCCACTGAACCCTTTCCCGCACGTTAGCCACAGTGCAGGTAGTGATAGCACAGCAGGTGGGACAACAGCAAGCTCTACCACTGGTCCAGGCTGACCAGAAGCACTAATTACTGCAGGAGAGGGTAGTGGATTTTCTGGCATTCTATGTGAAAAGTGGGATCAGCAGCCCTGGATCTGGAGGAGCTCCTTGAGTGAGGAGTCTGCTGAGCAAAATAAACCTCTGAAGAAAACTAGTGGTAACATTGTAAAATATACCTCTGGAGGAAACTAGTGGTAACATTGCAAAATATGCCTCTAGATGAAGCTAGTGGTAACATTGTAAAATATACCCCTGGAGGAAGCTGGTGGTGACATTGTAAAATATACCCCTGGAGGAAGCTGGTGGTGACATTGTAAAATATACCCCTGGAGGAAGCTGGTGGTGACATTGTAAAATATACCTCTGGAGGAAGCTGGTGGTGACATTGTAAAATATACCCCTGGAGGAAGCTGGTGGTGACATTGTAAAATATACCTCTGGAGGAAGCTGGTGGTGACATTGTAAAATATACCTCTGGAGGAAGCTGGTGGTGACATTATAAAATATACCTCTGGAGGAAGCTGGTGGTGACATTGTAAAATATACCTCTGGAGGAAGCTGGTGGTGACATTGTAAAATATACCTCTGGAGGAAGCTAGCGGTAACATTGACAAGGTCCCATAATCACAACACCTCCCTCCGACCCCATTTTCATTACAGTCCACCCCCTCTCCTAGTCACACTGACTCCCTGCCACCATAACCCCCCCCCCCCCCATGCCAACTCACCTTCTCTACACAGTTACAGCATCTCCCACCAATTTCTCCCTGGTCACTGTGCCTCTCTACTAACTACTTTACTTTACAGATCACAGCACCTCTGAACGCAAACCTCTCCTCCTCCTTATGCTACGTCCAGTCTACCCATCTTTTACCTTTCCAGAACTTCCCTCCTATCCATCTCCCCCCACCCTGTTTCATTACACTGCCTTTGTGCCCAGGGCCGGC
>BLSH010185810.1:640587-653793 GCA_018402905.1 Glandirana rugosa
ACAGAGAGAGGAGCACACGACATCCTTACATTCCTCGACCGACCGACAGCCGCCGATTCTGGGCCTTTTCCCCGCACAGGGCCAACGTAGCGTCAAGCATGACGTTGGCGGGGACACGCCCCTTTTCCGGGTCTTAGCCGCCGACAGCCAGCCAGCTCCTTACATTCCTACAGCACACGAGGAGAGAGACACAGTCACTTCAACATTTCCTCACATACGTAAGGTGTTTCAGTTACCTACTCACTTTCACTTCATGGCTTTTCTTCTTCCCTGGCTTTACCCATCTCCTTGTGGTTGGGGTACTTTCCTTTTAACCTTATTTCCATCACCCTATTTAACTTTTGGGAGAGCCTGGTTGATGGGACACTTTTCCCCTTTACCCTTTTCATTTTGTGGGCACATCTTCTCTCCGAGCTCGAGATCTTTGGTCACTAAGGTTAAATATTAAGTCGGACATCTTTATCGTGTCATACATACACTTTATTACAATTGGTCCATTTGTTTTAATTTCCAGCACAGTGCTGATTAGATGTGTCCTTTGACTTTGCTCATCACTTTTCTGGCTTGCTGGTCGGTGGTATTCCAGATCCGTGGGGTCTTTGCCCCCGCCTCAACCCCGACTCGGACGCTGTTTTGGTCATCCCCTGTCACCTGGGTAGGAGCTGGGATTATTTTTGACTGTTGGCTTACATGTAAGTTTTAGACTCCAACCATGATCTAATTCCCTGTTGATATGGGATAATTTTGTGCCAATATACTAATTGCATTATTTATATTGTAGACAAACTATATTTGATACTCCTGACGAGAGGACGGATCCTCGAAACGCGTAGAGTATTCTTACTGCGCATACAGTCAATGATACATGGTGTACAGCTTCTATCTACTTGTCAAACCAATTCATTTGGTATTTTATTATATCAGTATACTCTGTTATGTAACGGTTGTACTTTTATCATGTATTGGAGATCTACCTACATGTTCTTTGTATAATAAATGAAATGTATTTATCTCATTCATGTTTTCAATGGTTTACTTTCACGTGATAAGCCTCATTTAAAGTCCCATGACCACTGTCCTTTATGTATATATATGTGTATAGGGATGGAGGCTTTTCACGGTGGCAATGGCAGATCATTAATTCTCTCTTTTTTTGGAATGAATTAGAGCGGAGCCTGCAAGCCAGGCCTTCTCATCCACATCAGTGCCTGACCTCATAAATGCTCTTCTGGAAGAATGGTCAAACATTCCCATAGACACACTCCTAAACCTTGTGGGCAGCCTGCCCAGAAGAGTTGAAGCTGCTATAGCTGCAAATGGTGGGCCAACTCAATATTGAACCCTATGGACTAAGACTGGAGTTCCATTAAAGTTCATGTGCATGTAAAGGCAGGTGTCCCAATACTTTTGATAATTTAGTGTATGTGTACACATTACTATGCAGGTAAACCAACTGGTAAGAAAGTGTGACTGTTGTTCATATCAGCTGAGTGGTGCTTTGCAACATCCATACAGTGGTACTATGCAGCTTCCATACATATAGAATAAGATCAGATACTGAGAATTACACATAGCATACAAAAACAATAGAAGTGGTACAGTGCAGAATCCATTCATGTAAAAAAGAAAACGTTAAAGTGGTATTAAACCCAAAACAAAAAATGTAATATATTGCAGCTTACCAATTATTTTTAAGCTTTTTTCTCAGTGTTTTTACCTGGTGATCTGGCCAGTAACACAACTCCGGTGTTAGAGTGCCTCCACTATGGTTGAAGGAGCACAGGGGGCATCTTTGGACAGCAGCATTGTCAGTCTCGGGGGAGGCGAGTGTTGAAGCGGATTTAGATACACCAACATATTGAAGCCAAACTCCAGCTCACACTGCAGTTACACAAGCAACATTTCCAGGAGAGCTTGTTCTGTTGAAAAACCTCAGATTTTCTTGCCAAATCACCAGATGCAAATACAGGAAAGAAAACCATAAAAAGGAATTTGATGCAGCCACCACATCTAAGAATTGCTAAGCTGCAATATAATTAATGTTTGCTTTTGGCAAACGTTTAATTAGAATTACCCACAGCATGCAGAATTAGAGACCAAGCAGACAGAACAAGAGGAATTGTACTGTGTTGCATCTATACATAAAGAAAAGGATCACAGACCAAAAAGTACACCCAGCTTACAGAGCAAGAGATGTGCTGCTGTGAGGTTAAAATACCTAGAGAATAAGAACAGAAATATCATACCCAGCATACAGAACATAAGAAATAATGTCCACACACATAGAAGAAGCGTGGGTACTGAGACCTATACTCAGCATACATAAACAAGAAAAGTTATATTGTACACTGTTCATACATATAGAATACAAACAGACATGAAGTCTTTTATGACCAGCCAACACATACAGTATGTGTGCAGCGGCAAAAAAGTGGGCTGGGCTGGGCAGCCGTTTTTATGTGTTGAGAACCTGCTCAATGTGTACTCTCAGAACAAGGACTGAGCTGTCACAGACAGCTCTCAGTCTGAGTAACAGATCAGCACGTGGCGGGATCGTCTTCTGCTCATGTGCTCACTGTGACAGTCGTCACATAATCGCCGATCTTTCCATAAGTTAAAATCATTTTTTTTTCTAGAAAATTACTTTGAGCCCCCAAACATTATATATATTTTTTTCAAACACCCTAGAGAATAAAATGGCGGTTGTTGCAATACTTTATGCCACACCATATTTGCGCAGTGGTCCTACAAGCGCAATTTTTTAATTAAAAAAAAAGACAACAGTAAAGTTAGCCCAATTATTTTCTATATTGCGAAAGATAATGTTACGCTGAGTAACTTGATACCCAACATGTCATGCTTCAAAATTACACCCGCTCGTTGAATGGCGACAAACTTTGGCACTAAAAAATCTCCATCAGCGACGTTTAAAATTGTCTACAGGTTACCAGTTTTGAGTTACAGAGAAGATCTAGTGCTAGAATTATTGCTCTCACTCTAACAATCATGGTGATACCTCACATGCGTGGTTTGAACACCGTTTTCATATGCGGGCTGGACTTACGTATGCGTTGGATTCTGCGCGCAAGCTCGGCGGGACGGGACACTTTAAATTTTTATTGTTTTAGTTTTTTTTATTATTTATTTTACTTTTTATTTTTACGCTGTCCTTTTAAAAAAAAAATTTTGGGTCACTTTTATTCCGATTATAAGGGATGTAAACATCCCTTGTAATAGAAAAAAAGCACGGCATGACAGGACATCTTAAATGTGAGATCTGTGATCAAAAAGACCTCAGATCTAACATTTACACTAAAATGCAATAAAAATCAAAATAAATAAATGTCATTCCACCATTGGGTGGAAGTGAAGTTTGACGTCGCTTCCGCCATCCAATGTTATGGACCTGAGTGGGGGCCAACTTTCCCTCATTCGGCATCTAGCCTCTCAGGGAAGAGGACGCGATTGGCTCTGCCGCTCCCGATGGCTCCGATAAGCGATGACCAGAAAGCGGGCGGGAGTGGGGTGCACCTCTCCCGCCGCCAATAAAAGTGATCTCGCGGCGAATCTGCCCCAGAGACCACTTTTATCTGAAAGTGGACCGCCCGCTGTTAAAAAAAACTGGGGTTATGGCAGCTATCTGCTGCCATAACAACGGTATTCCACGGCAAAATATCGCCACATAATGACGGCGGGCGGCCGTTAAAGCGGAGTTCCACTCAAAAGTGGAACTTCCGCTTTAAGACCTCCTCCCCAGCTTTTGGGGAGGAGGGGGGGTGCAGGTGCCCTATTTTTAGAGGCACTTCCATTACGGTCGCCTTAGGCGATCAGAAGTGGAAGGTCTCCTTCCCCCTCCCTCCCTCCCAAAGTCTTCTGGGAAACAAGACAGGTCCTAGAAGACTTCGGGACCAATCACGGAGCACAGTGCTGCTCACGCATGTGCAGTGCGCGCCCGGCCATGAAGCTGCTAGCTGCCCCGGCCGGTTGCCCACAATAGCAATGCTGGTGCCGCGGAGGGGAGGGGGAGAGATCCGAGGCTCGGGGCGCCCGCATTGCTGGACCAGGAGACAGGTAAGCTTCTATTTATTATAAGTCAGCAGCTACACTTTTTGTAGCTGCTGACTTTCAATAAAATTAGAAAACACTGGAACTCCGCTTTAAGTGGTTAAAGGGCCGTCGGGGCAGGTGGGGAGGAGTTAAGTATTGCACCTAGAACACAGGATACAAGAAGTGATGTTGTGCAGTGTCCATACGTCTTAAATAAGAACAGGTTCTGATAATTACACAGAATAAGAGAAGTGGTACTGTGCAGTATTCATACATACAGAATAAGAACAAACACAGACACGTACACCCTGCATACAGAACAAGAGAAGTAGTACTGTACATTAGCTGCACCGGCTTGCACTATCTAGAGATCTGCTAGTTCCCACCACAGACCGCTGGACTGAGCCTGTCAAAGTGGCTACAAATATTCCAAATATTCCCTATTATAACCCAAAGCCATCCATCCACCACTGGGGGAATCTGTGTGTGCACAGCGCAGCACAGACATCCACTCCACTCGCTGTTTGGGTCTGCTCCAGGAACACTGAACGTCTGCTACTATAGCAACCTGGACCACCTTTCGCCAGATCACTGAAGGACGACAGTAAGCACCACCTGCATGCTAAGAGGGGCCTTTCCAACGACACAGTCTGCTGCTAAGGAACAGCAGAGAGTGATGATAGGGTCTTTGATCCATAATTATTCTGCTTGCTGATATTGAATATATCCTTTGAGGAACTTGTGCTTCACTTGCATTTCTCATATTTTCACTCAGTTACCATAAAGCATATGGCGTGGTTCACACTGCCGTAGGGTTGCCACCTCATCCGTTTAAACCCAAACACATATTAATTACACAGGTTCTGTGGCTGATTAAGGTGGTAATTAAATTCACTTGGTGCCCCATCTGCATTAAATTAGCCCCAGAACCTGTGTAATTCAGATGTGTTCAGGTTTAAAGGGATAGGGTGGCAACCCTACACTGCCGTGACCTGAAAGTCGCGCGACTTACGGTGCAACTTTGTCAGGTGACTTCCTGGCGACTTGAGTACTATTTTGATGTGACTTTAGAATCGACTTTCAAGAATGCCTGGGTAATTTTTCCATAATGTCGGAATCAAATCGCATTAATATAGATGAAGATCTCACTTGGCCATCAATTAGATAGAAGTTGCCTTGAAGTAGTACAGGAACCTTTTCTAAAGTAGTGCTAATTAAAAAAACTCTCATTGACTAACATGAATTAAAAAAGGGGTGTTTGGGACTTTGTAGGAAGCAGGTGACAGATAAACAGTAAAGTAGTATTAATAGTAATATTGGTAGTTTATTGATCTGGATTTATAAGCATGGCACATATCAATAAATATAGGTAAAAAAGACAATCTCATATACAGTTGTGCTCATAAGTTTACATACCCTGACAGAATTTATGATTTCTTGGCCATTTTTCAGCGAATATGAATGATAACACAAAAACATTTCTTTCACTCATGGTTAGTGTTTGGCTGAAGCCATTTATTATCAATCAGCTGTGCTTAGTCTTTTTAAATCATAATGACAACAGAAACTACCCAAATGACCCTGGTCAAAAGTTTACATTCCCTGGTGATTTTGGCCTGATAACATGCGCACAAGTTGACACAAAGGGGTTTGAATGGCTATTAAAGGTAACCATCCTCACCTGTGATCTGTTTGCTTGGAATTAGTGTGTGTGTATAAAAGGTCAAAGAGTTTCTGGACTCCTGACAGACCCTTGCATCTTTCATCCAGTACTGCACTGACGTTTCTGGATCCTGAGTCATGGGGAAAGCAAAAGAATTGTCAACGGATCTGCGGGAAAAGGTAGTTGAACTGTATAAAACAGGAAAGGGATGTAAAAAGATATCCAAGGAATTGAGAATGCCAATCAGCAGTGTTCAAACTCTAATCAAGAAGTGGATATTGAGGGGTTCTGTTGAAACCAAAGCACGGTTGCTACCTTTTCTTCAAGTCAAACCCAAACACTTTGTCAGCCTGGGACACATTTGGGTACCCCCAAGGAGAGTAGTAATGCGGTGCACATAGCATGCCACAGTGAACAGTGGGTGAGGCCAAATTGATCTTGCTGACATCATCGCCCTGCCCCCCAGTGATGCCGAACCTGCCCCGAGACAGCCACCACAGCAACAGATTTGTGTGTGACTATCTTGGTTATTTGGCCACAGCTAGGTCTGAATAATGTGTCCGGGTTTCAATCCGCCTGAAACCCAGACACATGATTCACCCGGACAGGTGGCAATCCTACTTCCTGTACTCTATGTCTCTGGGCTACTATCAGTTGGAATTGTTCAATGCTATCTCCGTGGACTACAATACTCATTCCTGTTATGGAGAAGAGAGAAAGGTGTTATGTAATCCTAACACATTCCCTGTCCTAGGGGAACAACACTGCCCGGGACAGTGGTCACCCAGGGAAAGGAATGGTGTAAAAAGTGGTAGTAAAGTCCACTTTGTAATTTTCACCTACAGGTAGGCTTATAATAAAAACTTACCTGTAAGCAGGGATGTGGGGTGAGTGGCTGGTGAGGCACTGGCTAGTATAAGAGCCAGATACACACAGGTTACATACACTGCGAACGTTAGAGGGAGAGCAATAATTCTAGCACTAGACCTCCTCTGTAATTCTAAACATGTAACCTCTAAAAATGTTTAAAGCGTTGTCTATGGAGATTCTTAAGTACTGAATTTTGGGGCCATTCCACAAGTGTGCGCAATTTTGAAAGGGTGACATGTTAGGTATCTATTACTCAGCGTAACATCATCTTTCACATATACAAAACAATCGGGCTACGTTTTTTTTTATTATTCATGAAACGGTTTCTTTCCAAAAAAAATGAGTTTGAAAAAATGTGTAAAAATATGTATGATGTTTGGGGGTTCTGAGTAATTTTCTAGCAAAAAAATGATGATTTTGACATGTAGGAGAGAAGTGTCAGAATTGGCCTGGGTGGAAAGGGGTTAATTACCATAAGTACGTAATATACAAATAATTATTATACATTATTTTTAAGGGAATTTACTATATTAACTATATTTTCAAAAACTGTACTCAAGCAGGTGGCTTAATGGACAAATTACTGAAGTTTGAAATTATAACTTCCAACCAGTAATTTCACAGTAAATAGATAAATAATAAATGGTTATCTTACAACATATAGCATAATAATATATGATTTATCTTATACCTTTTCAGCAGCAGAGAAAAACATGGGATTGTGGGTAAATCTCATACACATTAACCCATGTTTTTCCTTGTAGTTAAAGTGGTTGTCAACTCTTGACAACCACTTTAAACTACAGGTAAGCCTGTAATCAAGCTTACCTGTAGCTTACCTGTAGGTTCCCTGTATATATCCTAAACCTGTATGGTTCAGGAGATATACGCTATACTGGCATGTGCCAACGTCATTCAGCACATGTGCAGTGAAGAAACGGCCTCCGTGCCATTTCTTCACTGACAGCGTGCCGCGTAGACTTGCCACCTCATCCCTTTACACCTGAACACATATGAATTACACAGGTTCTGAGGCTAATTTAATGCAGATAAGGCACAAGTGAGTTTAATTACCACCTTTAATCAGCCACAGAACCTGTGTAATTCATATGTGTTCAGTTTTAAAGGGATGAGGTGGCAACCCTAGTGCCGCGATTGGTGGCTCCCGCGCGTGGGAGTGACCTCACACGACTCCGGCAAGTCACATCGCCGGAGTTCGCAGCCCCGGTAGGAAGAGGAGCAAAGATGGACGCTTCCCACTGCAGGGACAGCGCAGGGCGTCAATGGCAGGTTCATTATGGCTCATAATAGGCTAGTATGTGATGCATACTAGCCTATTATGCTTCTACATTGCAGGTGAATAAGAGGAAGTAAACCCATCAGGGTTTACATCAGGGTTTACTTCCTCTTTAAGAGGGCTGGGCTAGAAGGGAGTATTTGTCTTTTAGACACATGCCCCCTTCTATGACACTGCAGCGAGGCATGCCTCCACTGCAGCAGTTTTATTGGACAGCTTGTGCCAATGGTGCTTTACTATTGGTCCAAGGCTCCAAGCTGTGCATTGAGCTCAGCGCCTCTGACAAGAAGTGAGGAGAGGCACTGTGAGTTCATCCTCTCAGTCTGCTGCAAACTCTGTCTGTGTGTCAGCTTGTATTTAAACTGCTCTGTATGTAGCTTCTGACAGGCTGTGCAAGGAGCTCTGTATCTCCGGAACCATCAATGATAGAAGCCCCAGTGGTGGGGTAGGACTTCAGCTACCTACCCCCCAAATTTGGGGTCTCTGTGACCCCAGGTCACCAAGCTACATCACTTGAAGTCAATCTTTTTTTTTTAATTTTTGGGTTTTTTTGTTTTTTTTTTTAAGTTCATGGCAGGCAAGGCTCTGCCTCTTCTGCCTCCCCCGTCTGCACATCCCTGCCTGTAGGTAAAATGAATATCTCCTAAACGTGCGCCATTTAGGAGATATTTACTCTTTTGGCAGCTGGTGACGTCACCAGCGCATTCTTTCTGAATGAACAGCGTACCTCTGCCGTTCCTTCAGAGCGCTGGGCTGTGAAGTGTCATCGTGGCTCGGCCATTCAAGATGCCGGAGCCTGCAAACCCGGAAGGAAGACTGGGTCAAGATGGAAGTCCTGTCAGTGGTGACAGCGCACTGCTGGAGGGCTTCGTTCTAAGGTATTTCATGATATGCTAGTATGTGGTGCATACTAGCACATTATGCCATTGCCTTGCAGCAGACTTTTTTTATTTTAATGCCACGGTTTACTACTACTTCAATAGTTTACGGACCACCCAGCGCATAAATACTGCGGCAGGGTGGCCCGGCTGCGTGAAATCACGTACCTGTACGTGATTTCCTGCACGAGATCTGGAGCGCGCGCAAAAAAATAAAAACTGCAGAGGTGATCAAATACCACCAAAAGAAAGCTCTATTTGTGGGAAAAAAGGACATCAATTTTATTTTTTGTACAGCATCGCACGACCGCTAGGGTTGCCACCTCATTCCTTTAAACCCGAACACATGAATTACACAGGCTCTGAGGCTACTTTAATGCAGATAAGGCACCAAGTGACTTTAATTACCATCTTAATCAGCCTCAGAACCTGCGTAATTCATATGTGTTCGGTTTAAAAGGGATGAGGTGGCAACTCTAATGACCGCGCAATTGTCAGTTAAAGTAACGCAGTGCTGTGTTGCAAAAAAAATGGCCTGGTCAGGAAGGGGGTAAATCCTTCTGGGGCTGAAGTGGTTAAAGGCCAGATACCCAGGATTGATAAACTACAATACAATTCATTCATTTTTATTACAGGGTATAAATGCCCTCACACTTCATTGCTTTGCATCTGACCCAGAAAAACCATGCAGCTAAGGAAAGCTGACTCTATTCTAGCAAAGAAGCACTTTCATCAGGTGGTCAGTCACATCACTACTAGTAGGAGAGTCCCTGAGAGGAAGAAATGTTTGCAATTGCATCATGCACGTCATGTGACGACGTCACCCCCTTCCCATCGTTATACACTCCTCATCATGTGACACAATCTCATCTCAACCTCAGCCCAACCATTCCCGCCCCTCTCTGTCAGCCAATCTAGGCTGCCTACTGCAGGAGGCGGTACCTAGAGCTGACTGACTCGAGGCTAAGCCAATGGCAAGGCGCGTACCGCAGTCAGTGAAGTCATGTGGGCGGGCTGTGTCACAGAAGCCGGAAGTGTATTGTGTGTGTGTGTTGTTGTGGTAGGGGATGTTGCTGACAGCCGGTGTTGGTGTAGGGGAGGAGGACGGGCGGTGTTAGTGTAACCTGGGCTGTTACCCATACACAGGTGATCAGGCATGTGATGAGTGTAGAGGGAGGCACACCTCTGATGTACTGTGTGTAATGCAGGTTACCTGGGCAGGGGGTGAGCTCTAGACTGGTGATATCTGTCTCCTATCTCTGAAGTCACACAGCCTGCTGTTCTCTACACATGGCCAGAGCATGCTGCAAACCCTACAAGTGATCTGATAGAAGACAGGATCTGCCCATCATCCAACATGCCCTGTACCTGTGGGAACTGGAGAAGATGGATCCGCCCACTGGTGGTTGTGCTGTACATTGTGGGACTTCTGGTGGCGATTCCAATATGTGTGTGGGAATTGCAGAAAATGCAGGTGAGCCTGAGCTATACAATGTCACAGACATGCTCTGTATAAAGTTTAAAGCCTATGTAAAGAGTAACTTCTTGCTGACCACGTAATACATATGTGTAACAACGAAGAAGGTGGTCTTTAGCCTCCAATCACACTTGAGTCACTCCAAAGTCAAAGTGTGTTTGAAAGACCGCTGCGCAAACAGCGTGTGACATAAAATATTGCAGCAACCGCCATCTTATTCTCTAGGGTCTCTGCTAAAAAAAAATATATATATATATAATGTTTGGGGGTTTTAAGTCATTTTCTAGCAGAAAGTACTGCATTTTTACTTGTAAGCAGCAAATGTCAGAAAAGATTTAGTCTTTAAATGGTTAAACTAAACATTCCTTTGATCGTTTGAAACATTGTATCTTTTTACTTCTTTTAGCAACTTGACTTGGCTCTCTGCCCAGACTTGGCAGTCTGCCCAGATAGGAGAGACTCAAGTCGCTCCAACTTAGAAAAAGATTCCTGGGGAGACTTCAGGCAACTTGCATTGACTTCTATTACAGTCAAGTCATGCTGAGTCGCCCCGCAAGTCGGACTCCATTAACTGCACTGAAAATCACGGTAATGCCTGATGGAGATCGCAGGGGGGATGAATCGAGATCGCGATTTTAGTATGATTAATTGTGCAGCTCTAATCTGAAGGGGTGCCATTGAAAAGAATGAGCTGCGACTTTGAGTCCAAAGTCACAAGTCTGAATGGAGCTTTAGCACTACATACTGCACATATGCATCCATGGCTGCGGAGGTTTCTGTGCTGAGAGTGTGCGCCCAACACAGACACCAAGCTGTCATATACAACTCCTAGTCCATGGTAAAGATCAGGAGCCAGTGGGACCAGCTTCAGATCATGTGACCATTGTGACGGTGATCACATGATCAGGCAGCCATTCCTATCCCCCAGGCATTATAGCCTAGTTAAAGGGACACCAGGACTGGGCGAGAAGTGGTTAAAGCAAATTAAACCCAAAAATGTATATATTGCAGCTTACCAATAAGGATGGGCGTGTTCGCAAGTGCAGGTGCCCGAGCCCACCGGGAAGTGATCCCTGCACTGCACTAATAAGAGGCAGTGAGACATTCCTCGATCGCTGCAGCCACGCATCGGGGAAATGTCTCACTGCCTGTGATTGGCTCAGTGCAGGGTTCACTTCCCGGCAGGCTTGGGCACCTGCGAACATGCTCGGGCCCATCCTTGCTTACCAATCCTTGAGTGCCGGTTCACACTTGTGCGATGATAGACATTGCGTGTGATTCGCACCGCATTGCTGTGCAGATCACATGCGATGTCTGCGCAATGCGATTTTAGCCATACAAACTGTATGGCTGAAATCGCATCCGCACTGGAATCAGATTGCATGGGTGTTCACACTTATGCGATCCGATACCCACACCATTTCACAGTTCGCACTGGGATCTACGAACCAATTTGGGGGTGTTATTAACTTTATTGACACCTGCAGAGGTTTTTGTGTGAGTCAGGTGCAATGCGGGAACCCGCACTTGATTCCGAGGGTTTCAGCATCGCACCAGTGTGGACCGAGCCTAAAGCGGTATTAAACCCAAAGCCAAAAATGTATTCTATTGCTACTTACCAATCATTAGATGTGGTGGTTGCATCAGTTTTCTTTTCTTTGCCTTTTCCCCTCTGTTTTCATCTGGTGATCTGGCCAGTAACATCCCTCCTGTATTACTGAGACACAGCTCTGGATGAATGAGCACAACTAACAAATTAAGGACAAACTCCTTTATAATCAGTTACAACAAACAGTGTTTTTTTCCTTTTGGGATAAAGGTTTTATACAAATAAATAAAAGCTGATACTACTGGAAAGCTTGTGCTTTTGAAAAACAACAGACTTACTGGCAGGATCACCAAATGAAAATAGAAGAAAGAAAGCCTAAAGAGAAAACGAATACAGCCATCACATGTAAGAATTGGTAAGCTGCAATATAATAAATGTTTGCTTTTGGGTCTAATACTGCTTTCATCACTTAAAGAGGACGTAAACCCAGATGGGGTTTACTTTCCTCTACAGTCCCCTGTAAATTAGAAGCATAATGGGCTACTATGCATCGCATAGTAGCCCATTATGTGCCACTTGCCTGTAAACGTAGCCTGCGATGTCCAGCGATGTCCCCTGTGCTGGCCGCGTCCATCTTCTGCCGCTCTTCCTTCCAGGGCCGTGACTCCAGCGCTGTGACTGGCCGGAATCGCGTGACGTCACTCCCGCATGCGCGGAAGCTGCCAGTCACGGCATGGTCGCAGTGGAGGAATGACACGGAGGCCGTTTCTTCACTGCGCGTGTGCCGAAATTACGTCGGCACATGCAGAACACTGCATGTCTCCTGAACCGTGCAGGTTTGGGAGATATGCAGGGCACCTACAGGTAAGCCTTATTCTAGGCTTACCTGTAGGTTCAAGTGGTTGTCACAGGTTGACAACCACTTTAACCAGTTCCCTACCGACGCATAGTAAAATGACGTCGGCAGGGACTGGCTGTCGATCCGGGAGGACGTCATATGACGTCCTCCGCTTCTCGCTGCTACTGCGGGCCCCCAGGGGCCCGCACAGCGGCGATCGCTCGTCTGCCGGGGGGTTGTGTCCCCCCCAGATCGGGGTAAAGAGCCAATAAAATTGGCTCTTTACCCCGTGACCGGCTGTGTCCAATCACAGCCGGTCACAAACGAGCCTCACATGCACGCCGCTCGTGCGCGCCCCTGGGGGCGCGCAGCGCGGCGATCGGAGCTGAGGCTTGTCCCTCGGACAAAGCCCAGCTCCGATCTGTGTAAAGAGCCAATAGATTTGGCTCTTTACCACGTGACCGGCTGTGTCAATCACAGCCGGTCATGTGATGTAAACAAACCGCGGTAACAAGCTGTTACCGCGGTTCTCCCTGTCACACACCGATCGTGTGTGACAGGGAGATTGCGGTAACAGCTCGTTACCG
>BLSH010185810.1:691595-702912 GCA_018402905.1 Glandirana rugosa
TCAACACACGTCACCCCCCTGGGTTCCAACAATCCAGGAATGGTTGCACAAAGTTGCGGACATCTGCAATATGGAAGAAACCTTAGCACAAGCTCAGGATAAGGCCTAGAGATTCTATAAGACGTGGCAGCCTTGGCTCATTTTTAAGTACTCGACAGATTATGAAAATCTGATGAAACAATAGACGTTAGGAGAAATATGAGATTATACCACTTGTTTGGCTTTCCCTAGTCACATAGGGTTGAAGGTTTTTCACACTGAGGCTTGATCCACAAAACCTCCTTTTTTCTTTTCCTTTTTCTCTTTTTCTTCCTGCTCTTTTTCCTCTTTAAGTTCAACTTCCCAACACAGATGTAGCTATAATTTAAGATTTAAGTTGATTCTGGTCAAGTTAGGCTTTCTCAGGCACCACTGCACACAACTTAAGTTTGTTGCCACGGGACTACAGTAGAGTGATGGCTTTAAGTCAACAATAGTGCCTACCTATAAAACTGTGTATTCGTTATTATATGTTCTCCATAGACTACTTAACTTCTGATGTAAAAGTATTCATAGCCATACCTACATCTAACATGTTGTAAACTGAATAATTTCTCAATAAACTTTTAATGTGAAGAAAAAAAAAATATCTGAAAAGTGTGGCATGCATTTGTATTCAGCCCTCTTTACTCTGATACCCCTAACTAATATCTAGTGGAACCAATTGCCTTCAGAAGTCACCTAATTAGTAAATACCACCTGTGTGTAACTCAGTATAAATACAGCTGTTCTGTGGTTTGTTAGAGAACCTTCGTGAACAAACTGCATCATGAAGGCCAAGGAACATACCAGACAGGTCAGGGATAAAGTTGTGGAGAAGTTTATAGCAGGGTTAGGTTATAAAAAAAAAAATATCCCAAGCTTTAAACATTTCACGGAGCACTGTTCAATCCATCATCGGAAAATGGAAAGAGTATGGCACAGCTGCAAACCTACCAAGACATGGCCATCCACCTAACCTGACAGGCCGGGCACGGAGAGCATTAATCAGAGAAGCAGCCAAGAGGCCCATGGTAACTCTGGAGGAGTTGCAGAGATCCACTGCTCAGGTTGGAGAATCTGTTGTGCGATCCACAATTCTGGCCTTAATGGAAGAGTGGCAAGAAGAAAGCCATTGTTGAAAGAAAGCCATAAGAAGTCCCCTTTGTGAGAAGCCATGTGGGGTACGCAGCAAACATTTAGAAGAAGGTGCTCTGGTCAGATGAGAGCAAAATGTAACTTTTTGGCCTAAAAACAAAATGCTATGTGTGACACAAAACTAACACTGCACATCACCCTGAACACACCATGAAAAACGTGGTGGCAGCATCATGTTTTGGGGATGCTTTTCTTCAGCAGGAACTGGGAAGCTGGTCAGAGTTGATGGGAAAATGGATGGAGCCAAATACAGGGCAATCTTAGAAGAAAACCTGTTAAAGTCTGCAAAAGACTTGAGACAGGGTTGAGGTTCACCTTCCAGCAGGACAACAGCCCTAAACATACAGCCAAAGCTACAATGCAATGGTGTTTGAGGATGCCTGGTTTAGATCAAAGCATATTCATGTGATAGAATGGCCCAGTCAAAGTCCAGACCTAAATCCAATTGAGAATCTGTGGCAAGACTTGAAAATTGCACAGAAGCTCTCCATCCAATCTGACAGAGCTTGAGCTATTTTAAAAGAAGAATGGGCAAAAAATTCACTCTCTAGATGTGCGAAGCTGGTAGAGACATACCCAAAAAGACTTCCAGATGTAATTGCAGAGACAGGTGGTTCTACAAAATAACGACTTCTGATGATTGCACCTGTGTGAGTTTGGAAACCTCTGCAGCACCTCTCTGTTATGGACACTTATGCTGAACAGGTAATGAAGGATGAATCTCTGTATGCAATTTTATGGATCTCTGCATGTTGATGAAGGGGCTATAACGATGGAATACTAACAAGCTCTCCTGAAATTGCAGCAGTTAAAGGGCTGGGACAAACCATGTGCAAGGCGGAGGCTACCTGAAGAAAAGCAAAATATATACAGCAGGAGGAAGAGGCTGTGGCCTTGAAACGCGTTAGCCAGCCTGTGTAGGGCACCATCAGTAAACGGTGGATTGGATGCCTAGCCATTAAGTGCTTGAAACGCCTGATATCTGAACTTATTTAACCGTGCAGCTCTACTCTCTAGCATGTGCAGTCTGACTCCATAGACTTTGTGTTATTAGGAAATTATCAGGGGACAGTGGAAGAAGGGGAGGGTCAGAGAAGACAGGATCAAACAGCCTTTTTATGCAATGCAGAGGATTAACCCGTTAGGTTCCACAATACCATGGATCTAAATGCTATGATGGAGGTTGAGATGAGCTGATTTGAGCATTGTCTATCGGAAGGAGAGAAACAACACCTGATCCATACCCCGCAGAGGGTTATTTCTGCTTACGTTTCTGATCTGTTAGCGATAACAGATCCACTCGCTCTGGTAAGAGTACCTCTGTGTGTCAATACACGCGTGTATACTATTGGTGTTGGTCTGCACACTTCCGGGTGGATTCTGTTTGATGAACAGTTGTTGATTTATTTTACACTGGAGGAGGAAGACTTGCTTTTTACCTATTTCTTCACATTTTGTTCTACCAAGAGACTCTTGAACACTTTATATATAATTTATTGACATTTTTTTGGATATCACTGGTCAATTTGTGTTTATCACCATTTATTAATTGAGTAATTTATATTTTCACTTTAATGAGCGCAACTGTTTTGTATTATTTATTTGAGTTAGTGATGTTATCGCACTAGTTGTTGCTGCTGTTATTATTTATCTTAGCGCAATACTGTTCCATTATTTATCTACAAAATATTGACTAATGGGGGCTGAATACAAATGCACGCCACGCTTTTCACATATTTATGTGTAAAGAATGTTGAAAACCATTTATCATTTTTCTTCCACTTCACAATTATGTGCCACTTTGTGTTGGTCTATCACCTAAAATCCTAATAAAATACATTTAGGTTTTTGGTTGTAACATGACAAAATGTGGAACCTTTTTCAAGGCACTGTACATAGGGGCAGCCATATTTGCTATTTAAAATGCTGTCTCTGCTTCCCGCTAGGTTGTACTTCATAATTGTTTGCCTTGCTTATCTATTTAGCCCACTGCCTGGCTACTGGACAATTCCAGAGTGATTGAAAACAATAGATTCCATGCTGCCGCTATAGGCCTGTTGTGGTAGTCTAGGAAGAAGCACTTTTTAATTAATGGCAAGAAAAATACATTTTTTATATTTAAAATACATAATCTTAACGTGGATAAGTGTAGGATTCTTCCCAGACTTTCAATACACGAATGGTGTCTTAAAGTACTCAATCATGTTAGAGCCATGCACAGCTTCAGTCTCTGGCTGTCATAGAGGAGAGGGACTCCCCAGCACAAAGGAACTGTCGCCAATCAGTTCATTCCTTTGCAGGATTTGTGCAGATAGTAAGGAACAACACCCTTCTCCACACTTCACACTTCAGTAAGTTGTGTTGAGGATGTAGTAGAAAGCTGTACCACCACACGTTGAGGATGTATGCATTGTAAATAAAAAAACAAGAGTTTATACAGGTGGCACAATGTGGTCTGATAAGGCTGACCTGTGACACAAACCTCATGAGGTTCTCCAAAAGATTTGGTGCTCTTCACTAATGCAGCCTAATCATTAGGCTGATTCAGTAAAATTTATCATTTGCACTTTTTTGGAGATCCATATTTGGCTTATATAATTTTGGAACATTCATGACAAGGATGGAGGTGAGCTGAGTTCCCTAATGGTAGCCAACGTTTTGCACTTCTATATGAACTTTAATGGTGGGGCCACTTTACATTAGTCCATCTCATGATGATCTCCTGCTGGTTTCCTAAAGAAAACTTTGTGCTGCTTGGTGTGTGCACTGCCACCCTGAAGTCTAGTTCTACTGAAATATTATCTCTGTGTGGTCCTGGCTTTGAGATGTGGGCTTTGTAACAGTTATCAAAAAATATGAGGTTTATAAGTAGGCTGGCATTTGGTTCATGGGTTAGTTGCATTTTGACAGCCCTGCTGGCGTAGATCATATGCAGTCCTCATATTTTGACCTTGGAAACCACTGGAGTGGCTAACAGTATTATACATCCCTCTACAAAATGTGATATCTACACCTAAGAATGTATTTTATTCTGCTTTGTAGGAAGGACAGTCTTGGGCAGACCAAGAAAGATGTTTTTTCCTGATGATCTTGAGCAAAACGAGCACACCAGCTTGCTTTCTTCATCTACTCAGGATCCCATATCTGCAGAACCTTCTGTGCCACCATCCCCATCTGGACATTATCAAGGGTTTGGTCAGACAATAACACCGCAAACCACACCCACCTCTGCCACCATTCCTGAGGATCTCTACAGCACGGACTCTCCAGAGCAGGATGTAAATGTGCCAGTGTCTGAGCCTGATGAGGTGGAGGTAACGCATGACAGTAGCAAGCGATCACACTCTTAATTTTCCAGCAAAGGATACCACGCCAAATTTTCACAAGAATTGAATACTTGATTTTGGTGCCCATATGGACCTCTGCTGCTGTTTGAATTGAAGGTCTGGATAACAGCCACTTTGGCATAATTGTTGGATTAATTACCTCTTTTATGTTTAGTTTTGTGTTTTGTTACAGTTGTGCATCCGTACAACGGGAAGATGTCTGACTTTGTTACAATATCTGCGATAACCATTACTACAAATGCAAGTATGATTTTTTTTAGGTATAACTGTACTAAAAAATCAATTCCAGTTATTTATTACTGCCTGCTTGCTATAAACATAACATCAGTCTTAGTGTTTTAATGAAAGAAAACACTGTAGGGAATCATAAGAATTTACAGTTCTGGAGGTGTTCATGCCTAGTGTTGCTATGGTTACAAAGAAGCAACATTTGGATTTTTGGCTGTTACATGGCTACAAACTGAAGTAGAAAGGTCATTTTTAGTAACGTTTAAAGTATAAAATCGTTCATGTAGCAATTTATACAGTACTGTGCAAAAGTTTTAGGCAGGTGTAAAGAAATGCTGTAAAATAAGAATGCTTTCAAATTTGCTTATCAAAATGCAAAGTGAGCAAACAGAAGAAAATTCCAAATCAAATCAATATTTGGTGTGACTACCCTTTGATTTCAAACCAGCATCAATTCCTCTAGGTACACACAGTGCTTGTGCACACAGTTGTTGAAGGGACTCGGCAGGTAGGTTGCGCCAAAAATCTTGGAAAATTAACCACAGTTATTCTGTGGATGTAGGCTGCCTCAAATCCTTCCGTCTCTTCCTGTTGAGTTAGGGGCTCTGTGGGCGGCAAACCATCACTTGTTCTTGTTTATGCTGAAGAAAGGTCTTATTGACATTTGCTGTACAATAGGGATTGTTGTCCTGCTGCAGAATAAATTTGGGGACAGTCACACATCTCCCTGATAGTATTACATGATGGATAATTATCTGCCTGTATTTTCTTAGCATTGCGGACACCATTGATCAGGCAACGCTGAGGACTGTAGATGCAGTGGGTAACCAATGAAACTTAATGCAGCAAATGACAGACACATCATGCTCTTCGCAGAAGATGTCCAGTAGTGCCATCAGTAAAGAACCGGGAAACCAGTAGGACCCAGGTACACCCATCTACTATCTGGAAAAGTCTAGCCAGAAGTGGTCTTCATGGAAGAATTGCAGCCAAAAAGCCATACCTCCTACGTGGAAACAAGGCTAAGCAACTCAACTTTGCATGGAAAACATAGGAACTGGGGGTGCAGAAAAATGGCGGCATGTGCTCTGGACTGATGAGTCAAAATTTTGAAATATTTGGCTGTAGTAGGAGGCAACTTGAGAGAATGGTACAATAGTGAGTGTCTGCAGGCAACACTGAAGCATTGTGAAGGTTCCCTGCAAGTTTGGGGCTGCATTTGTGCAAATGGAGTTGTAAATTTTAGTCAGGATCAATGGTGTCCTCAATGCTGAGAATTACAGGCAGATACTTATCCATCATGCCATACCATCAGGAAGGCATGTGATTGACCCCAAATTTATTCTGCAGCAGGACAATGACCCCAAACATACGGCCAAGGTCATTAAGAGCTATCTTCAGCGTAAAGAACAAGGAGTCCTGGAAGTGTTGGTTTGGCCCCCACAGTGTTCTGATCTCAACATCGAGATTACATGAAGAGATGGAAGGATTTGAGGCGGCCTACAGACAGAGAAGATCTATGGTTCGTGCTCCAATATGTGTGGAACAACTGACCTGCTGAGTTACTTCAAAAACTGTGTGCAAATGCACCTTGAAGTTGGTGGCGGCTGGTGGGTTATTTTTTTTTGGGGGGGGGGGGGTGGCAAACAAAAACCACTGACAGCACAACCCTCCCACCCCCCTGGCGGCATGGCACTGATGACACCTCCCAGCCCGGCACAGACAGTAAACCCCCCCATCCCGCAGGTGGTCTGGCACTTACCCGCTCGTGTGGTGGGCTGTGGTATCCTCTCCGGGAGTGCGGCAGCTCATGTGTCCGCTCCTCAAGCTTCCTCCCTGGCTTTCTCCAGTGTGTGTCTCCTCTTCCACCAAAGCACTAGGCATCCAATAGGATCGCCTCATGCTTTTGCCAGTCGGGAAACAGGTCTCACGATCTGCCACCTGATTGGTGGGTAGGAACTTTATTATGTAAATAACGAAAATTCATTCTCTATCATCACACAACTTGGTGGAATCTGCGCCCCAAGCCCACCCTTTTTTTTTAAGCCTATTAGAGCATCAGGCTCTAATCACGTGCTTCAAAAAAAAAAAACACTGACGGGCAGCCACTGCTTGAAGAATTGATGCTGTTTTGAAGGCAAAAGGCAAATATTGATTTGATTTGGATTTCTCTTCTGTTCATTTACTTTCTATTTTGGTAATTGATATAAAATAAACTTATTAACACTTCTATTTTCGAAGGCAATATTTATTTTACAGTATTTTTCCACACCTGCCTAAAACTTTTGCACAGCACTATATATTTCTTTTTTTTATCAATAGTAGAATTTTCATTGTCTTCCCATTTTCTAGTTTTGGCCAGTGGCTTGTATTATGTTATTTGCCAAAGTTTTTCTTTCTATTTCATTTTGAATGGGATTCCCATTCCGATGCCACCCTTTAAACATCTTAAGGCATCCGAGAACTGCTATAGCAGATATTACTGGCAGTATGACCATGAGCAACAATGTATTTGAATAGCCAGAATTTAACATTCACATAATGTAAACCATGGAAATAGGCATCCCTCTTCTGCTTACTGGCGGTATTGTAGGGTTGCATCTGCCTTACTATACAGGCAAATAAAGGTAATACCCTGCAATAAATTAACACTATATGACATTTGAAAACTATCTTTTAGCATCCATAGTTTAATATAGGAAATATATTTTATTTAAATGTTCAGTGATCTTTAATATTAAATATCCTGCATGATATATCTACAACAATACTAGACATATCACATGCAATCCACTCCGTGCCAACTATATTACATGTTTTAAACATTTGACAGGATGTAGATCTATTAACAGATAAGGACATGTATTAAGCAGCAGATATTTTACATAAGTGCTAAGCCTTCGTGTTCTATATAGATAGACAAAAAACTTTTATGGGTGTCTGCAGCATATTTTTATCAAAATACAGTAATCTGATTGCAGAATAACATTGAAAGAGGATCCCATGCAGTCCTATATATTTTAATGGGTCACTTCTAATAAACTCAGAAAATAATTACAACCAGAAAGCCAGTATCTTAAAGTCTATCTAAACCCTAAAACAAAAATTGTATATATTGCATCTTACCAGTCCTTAGATGAGGTGGCTGCACTTGTTGTTTTTCTTTTTTGTCAGACATTTTTCCTTTTTTTTCCCCTCAGGTGATCCTACAAATAACATTCACTGCATTCAAGCACAAACTAATGCAACCACTGTACTCAAGGGCTGGCAACCTGCAATATATTTCATTTTTGTTCTTCAGTTTAGTTATGCTTAAAGCAGAACGAAACCCTTGTATCTTTTACAGCCAATGAAGCTGCCATCTTAGCCTTTGTTTGATCTGCAGTTGCCATGGTGCTGCACATGTGATCAACTATTACACCAGCCATTTGATGGCTTGACAGTTGAGTTGACATAAGCACACTAGTTGTGATAGGTATCATTAAATGCATGCCTTTTAATGTAACTGCTGTTTTAGGAAATCATTAAATTGGTGAGTTTAGTTCCACTTTAGAGCTCTTTCACACTTGGGCGGGCAGGGCGTTAGTGGTAAAGCGACGCTAGTTTTAGTAGCGCTTTACCGATGTTATAGCTGCAGCGGGGCACTTTTAACCCCTGAAAAGGGGTTAAAAGCGCCGGCGCGCGCTGCGCTTCCGAAGAAGTTTTCAGTTGCTTCGGAAGCTCTGCCCATTCATTTCAATGGGCAGAGGCGGTGGAGGAGCGGTGTATACACCGCTCCCCCACCGCGCCAAAGATGCTACTTGCAGGACTTTTTTTTTTCCTGTCCTGCAAGTGCACTCGGGCTTTCACACTGGGGTGGATTAGGAAGCAGTTTATAGCCACTTTACAGGCGCTATTTTTAGCACAAAAACGCCTGTAAAGCACCTCAGTGTCAAAGGGGTCTTAAGAATGTTGGGGATGCTCAGTTTTGTCTGTGCCTGCAGTTTACTGCTCTGCAGAGCACAGTGTGCTTATTTACTGCGGAAATTCTAAGATTTTTTAAAGTGATAGGGTACTTACTTGGCATCAGTGTTACCAGTGTTTTTCTGGTAAGCAGGTGAAGTTCGAAACCATCGGTTGTCTACAAGATTCCAAATACTGTTTGACTCCACATTAAACAGGTCAGGTAGTACAATGTCATTGTGTTACAAAAAAATAAATAAGAAACCCGGTCTGTTAAAGAAGCAGGTTTTCACTTCATTTCCTGTGTTAAATTTTTGTTCTCCAGAAGGGCTCTGGGCACTACTGGTATCTCGCACTTCCAGGTGTGTCAGATCTTTATGCCCCCTGAGCATCCCTACAACATACAATAGCAATGTAGTGTTCGGTAGAAACCAAGCACTCAGCAGGAACATGCTATCCATCCCACCCAGAAGGGTTGTTAAGCAGGAACCTATCATATGGTACTTTTAAAGAGAGCAAACATGTAAAACACCATGCACAAGAAAGGTAAGTATAAACCCTTTTTATTTTTTTTACACTCTAGCTCTTTCAATATTTTAACGTAGGGTCAATTTTTATTACCGGTATCAACCACAAAACCTTTTCCAAAACTGTGGATCCCTTTCACAGTTTCCCAGACAGGATTCGCATCATCATGCTATTATATTATCATATCTAAGATGAGTATGAGTGTACATACAAAATGGTCTCCCGAAAGTCATTGAAACTATTTTGTATTTTTCACGCTTCAAAATGCCCTCACATAATGACCACAATAGAAATGTATGTAACAATGGCTAAACTGGCTTCTTGCAATGCCCATATGTCATCATGTGATGCCTTTGTCTAAAAGACTGTGAAAGGGATCTTGTGCCATGGAAAGTGCTGAGGTTGGCCTTGGTGACTGCATGCTACTTGACCTTTTTCAGCCTCATGCTGAACATTTTTATTGCTGCTCTTAGGGGCATCTGGCTTTTTTCCTTCTACCTCTAAACACACCCTTGCATGTTAGCCTATGTGTCCATGCACACACAGGTGTTTAGAGACAGAAAAAACACCCGCTGCCAGTGCATCCAGGAACAGCTGCATTTTGGTAGAAAAGTGCTTGACGCTTGTAAATGCGCGTTAACTCTAGGTGCGTTTAGCGCTTGAACGTTCATTCATTTCAATGGCCAATGAAATGAATTAATGCCCAAGTGCTTGTCACTCCTAAACGCGTTACACATGTTTGCAAGCTTTAAGCATTTTATTTGCCAAAACACCGCTGCCAGGAGGAAAGGTGGCCAACGCGTCCGGTGTGCATGAGGCCTAATAATGCAAAGTCAAATAAAATCTGCTGCGAATGGCAATATTTTCCATTAGTGTCACTTAGTTTGACACTCATAAGCCATGAGTTATATTGCCACCCAATGGAGGATTGGACACTCAGGCCAAAAACTGAAGACCAGCCCCTTGAAGCCCTGTCTTCTTAGCCTTTCTTTGATCTACAGTTGCCATGGTGCTGCAATTGTGATCCGCTGTGACACCAGCCATTTGATGGTTCGACAATTTGGTTGAGAGCTGATATAAGCACCCTAGCGGTTAACTATATTATAAGCACTCTAGCAATTGTGTATAATTTCAAAAAGTTATCAGTCTTGTAGGAACCCCCTTTTTTGGCTAATTACCTGTGCCTCCACTGTTGCACAGGGAGACGATCCTTGTGGCAATTATTTCTTAAAATCCCCTTCATGAAGTCTTTTGAGGGGCACAGCTCTCTTACCGCTTGTGCTGGTTATTGCTATTGTGGGGGCAGGCTGACTAGAGGTCCAGAATAAAACAAATATGTCTCGCCTGCGCTGTGCGATGGGCCCGGGGTGACTATTACTTCCGTGGATATGTGACTGGGTGGATAGTGCACGGCAACTTGGAGAATACTAGAACATGAAAAAATGGCATGGAAGGCACATGGCCTGGCGCATTATCCTTAGTAAGGTTGTTTTTATTAAATGACAGAAGTAAAAACTTACTCACATGTTTACAAATGTTTAAAATTCTTTCATATCAATCCAGAGGAGACCACCCGTGTCCCCGGTGGCTGATAGTGGTGTGAATGGCTAACGCGTTTCGAGGAAAGTCCTCTTCATCAGAGCCTTAAAGGTCAAAGTCAGGTCTGCACGTGGTGCACTACTTGGGAATACAGCCTGGGGGGATATTCTCCTCCTCTTAAGGGTAAGTCCTAGTTTGTCATAGCTCTAAACAGTGTTGTGCTCTGTCTCTCTTCCTGCATATCTCCGATCAGATTGTGAGCAGGGAGAGCACGCAAAGGAGCTCTGCTGGGTGAGAACAGGCTGCTGGCACCTCCTAGGAGTGGTGGGGATCCCGATGGCCGGCGGCCTGACCCACTGTGTGTAGGAGGGTGTGTAGACTGATGAGACATGCTGTGTGTCAGCGTGTCTCATCACTTCTGTCATTTAATAAAAACAACCTTACCAAGGATAATGCGCCAGGCCATGCGCCTTCCCTGACTAGAGTGGCTATATGTCATGCTCCTATAGGCGGCAGTATACATTCCAACAAAAATAATTTACTGTCTTCACTACTCT
>BLSH010185810.1:719957-738735 GCA_018402905.1 Glandirana rugosa
AGTAGTCGGTCTTTCGACACGTACTCTGCATGAACCTGTAAGGTTGTCCTGTTACTAGGTTTTGTGTTCCGGTTCAGCTGGACAGTAACCGATGTCGTCTTATTTCACTTCCAAGACCTCACCGGTAGAGTCAGAGGACTGGAGTTATAGTAACTCGGTGAGACCCCTCTAGAGTTTTACACGTCAAGTACGTTCTGTCGGGTTCTTAAAGGTCGTTGACCTTCGAAAAACGGTTCTCCTTACCCGTCAAAATGGTAGACTCTTTTATTTCTCGGAGTAGGTGTTTATGGTGTTTTCTGAAGTTCGACAATAACTACAATTGGTGAAGGACAGTGTTGCATGACTGAGTAATTGTCATTCAAAGTGTGAGCGCCCTGAAAGCTGAAAATTGGTCTGGGCAGGAGGGGGGTTTAAGTGCCCAGTAAGGAAGTGGTTAACATCAATAACAGCTTGAAGTCTTTTGTGGTATTTGTGGATGAGGCTCTTTATTTTCTCAGATGGTAAAACTGCCCATTCCTCTTGGCAAAAAGCTTCCAGTTGCTGGAAATTCTTGGGCTGTCTTGCATGAACTGCACATTTTGAGATCTCCCCAGAGTGGCTCAATGATATTGAGGTCAGGAGACTGAGATGGCCACTCCAGAACCTTCACTTTATTCTGCTGTAGCCAATGACAGGTCGACTTGGCCTTGTGTTTTGGATCATTGTCCTGTTGGAATGTCCAAGTACGTCTCATGCACAGCTTTCTGGCTGATGAATGCAAATGTTCCTCCAGTATTTTTGGATAACATACTGCATTCACCTTGCCATCAATTTTGACCAAATTTCCTGTGCCTTTGTAGCTCACACATCCCCAAAACATCAGCGATCTACCTCTGTGTTTCACAGGCCTTGTTAACTCCTCTCTAAATGTAGGGTTTATGGTTGTGGCCAAAAAGCTCAATTTTGGTCTCATCACTCCAAATGACTTTATGCCAGAAGATTTGATGCTTGTCTCTGTGCTGTTTGGCGTATTGTAAGCGGGATAATCTGTGGCATTTGCATAGTAATGGCTTTCTTCTGGTGACTTGACCATGCAGCCCATCTTTCTTCAAGTACCTCCTTATTGTGCATCTTGAAACAGCCACACCACGTGTTTTCAGAGAGTCCTGAAGTTATTTGCGTTTTTTTTCTTTGCATCCCGAACAGTTCTCTTGGCAGTTGTGGCTGAAATTTTACTTTGTCTACCTGACCGTGGTTTAGTTTCATCAGAACCCCTTGTTTTTCAACTCTTGATTAGAGTTTGAACACTGCTGATTGGCATTCTCAATTCCTTGGATATCTTTTTATATCCCTTTCCTGTTTTATACAGTTCAACTACCTTTGCCCGCAGATCCTTTGACAATTCTTTTGCTTTCCCCATGACCCAGAATCCAGAAATGTCAGTGCAGCACTGGATGAAAGATGCAAGGGTCTCTCAGGAGTCCAGAAACTCATTGACCTTTTATACACACACACACACACACACACACACACACACTAATTACAAGCAAACAGATCACAGGTGAGGATGGTTACCTTTAATAGCCATCCAAACCCCTTTGTGTCAGCTTGTGTGCATGTTATCAGGCCAAAATCATCAGAGTATGTGACTTTTGATCAGGGTCATTTGGGTAGTTTCTGTTGTCATTCTGATATAAAAAGAGTAAACACAGTTGATTGATACTAAATGGCTTCAGCCAAACACTAACCACGAGTGAAAGAAATGTTTTTGTGTTCTCATTCATATTCTCTGAAAAATGGCCAAGAAATCATAAATTCTGTCAGGGTATGTAAACTTATGAGAACAACTGCGTGTGTGTGTGTGTATTGTGTTAAGGCAGTCCACTTACTTTAAATGGGCTTTTAATACGTTACAATGCACAATTAAAGGTACATGCATTATAGTTGGTCAACACACCATGATGCACAGTGCTTTCAGTGTTGTGGTGCACTGAAGGGGCAGTGGGTTTAACACTGTATATGTAGATTGGTGTGCCATTTTTAGAATGCACCTCAATTCAGATATACTATGCATTGTGGTTTGCTGCCTTAACATGCATCGTAATACAAGGTTTGTCTAAAAAGTTTGGTGAATGGTATTAGAAAATAAACATAACAGAAGATGCAAACAAATGATATTTTAATGGCCTTCAAAATAATCACCATCCTTCACAACACACTTTTGGCAATGTTCATAAAGCTTCTGGACACTGTCAGCAGAGGCCTCTTTAGGAATTCATCACAGAACCGCTGTCACACATTTTTTGATTGCCTCCACGTCCTCAAAATGTGCGCTTCCATGATGCTCATCAGGCGGAGAAACAGAAGTCCGCAGGTGCCAGATCAGGGAAGTACAGTGCATGCCGCTTGGATTCCAGATAAAATTGGTAGCACCAGATCTAATCCCCTGTGATGATGGTTTGCAGAAAGGATGGATCCTGGTCACGCATGGTAATGAAATCTCCAGAGGTTTACATCCGTTTTGCTTTCTGTTCGTCTGTCAGCTTGTGCCGCACAAACGGAACAGATCTTCCGCTTACCCAAATCTTCACGCACAATGGTGTGCGCAGTGTCCTTGCTAATGCCTAATTCCTCCACAACAATCGTAGAGTCAGTTGCCAATCTCGTGCCAGCATTTGTCGCACTCGCTCGATCATGCCTGAAGTTCTGCTGGTCGACGGCTGGTCCAAACGTGGCTCATCCTCGTCGTTTCCTCTCCATTGCGAAAGCATTTGAACCAGCTGTAAACACATTTTCTGCTCACGTCTTCCGCCCCATACACTTGCACCAACATTTCATCTGTTGCCATTTTCCCCAATTTGTAGCAGAAGTTGATGTTCACTTGTTGCTCCGTTGCACTGTGACCCTACCTCTTAGAATGACTACGTTTGACTGCCCGCAGAGGGTTTACCCTGACGGTCACGTGTACTCCACGCTAGGTGGCGCTTCTCAACCTGTCTCTAGATAGCTATGTGCATGCGTGCGCACCTGGCCCATGTTGCCATTGAGATATCGGACCATTCACTGAACTTTTTAGACACACCTTGCATATGTGCATACGTAGGTGCAAATAAAGCCTATTTGTTGGGGTGGCCCTTACCAATTACCCCCATTTCTATAAGTTGTCAAGAATTATTTTTATATAATGTTGTGAGTGGTGCTCAGTTAGTTGATTATTTTGTAATTTTGTGTTAAATCTTTTAAAACCTTGTCTTGACAATGTGCTCAAATTAAAAGGAAAAAGTGTATCTTGAATATCGTGAAGTAGAAAGTGTTCTTTGATTCACAGAACAAGTGCTGGTGTGTTCACCTGCATGGATTATATTGACATGGAATTCCCAGGACCTACAACTTATGCTGCTAAGGTAGTTTGCAGCTGATAAGGTGGGAAGACATTTTGTCCATAAGCCGGCCATAGACTGTTCGAATCTTGGCCGGTTTAGCAGGAACCGGCCTGGCTTTGAACCATGTATGGGCAGGCTGAATGAACCCAAGTTGATTGGTCAATCAACTTGAGTACAACCAGCCTGCCGGATTTTATGTGATTATCGCTAGTGTCTGTTTTAGCGTGCTAAAGGACTTTGTTCCAGCTCAGGCAGCACGGGAGTGTTAGGTTTATCCCCTTCAAATTTTATGAGACATAAAAGGAACAGCTTTACATTACTGGTGTTTATTTATTTACACACCCTTTATGACTTTATCTGAAAGTTGCCACAAACAATAATGGGTGTCCAAATACCATTTGCATATGCAGTGTGAGGGATTAGCTCTTGTGGGGATCAGCTTCCCTGGGATGAAGGCAGTTCAGACAGCAGTTTCTTTGAAAGTCTGGCTTGCAGCCATGTTTATTTAAAAAGGGTGCAAGTGTACAACAAACAAAACAGCAAAATAAGTCGTCACCTCTCAGGCACTAGCTAACGCAGTCCAGTTCTTAACTGCGGGGTGTAGGGCTTCTCCTAGACATCCATAAAAATTGGATTTTTTATACATACTTTCCTGTAAAATCCATTTCTTTCAAAGGACATCACAGGACACACAGCAGGCTATATATTCCATACATACTGGGTTATACGCCGCCTATAGGTGAATGGACACTGGTAATCAAATAAAAAAACAAACAGGAAATGCCCCCTCCTATATAACCCTTCCCACACTGGGAACACTTCAGTTATGTAGCAAGCAATGAACTCCACAAGACAGAGGGGAAGGACCTGTGTGCCCCGTGATGTCCTTTGAAAGAAATGGATTTTACAGGTCAGTATGTATAAAAAATCCAATTTTCTTTCTCTGACATCACGGGACACAGAGCAGGCTATATACTCTATACATACTGGGATGTCCCAGAGCAATGACTGAGGGGAGGGAGACACCATTCCAATTAAACCACAGCCCTTAATATGCTGTGGCCAAAAAGCAGAATCCTCCGCTGTTCTAACATCCGCCTGATGAATCTTGCGAATGTATGTACTGAGGACCATGTAGTGGCCTCATAATCTGTGCCACCGATGTCTGGTGGCAGAAGCCCAGGAGGTCCCCATCTCCTGGTGGAAAGAGCTCTCACCCTGAATGGGGGAGCTCTCCCCCTTTAACCATAAATTTGAGTAATCAGCTGGCTAATCCAGTGAAAACAGCTGCCTTGGATGCCGCCCGACCCTTCCTATGGCCTTCAGGCCACAAAAAAGGCATCAGTCCTACTGATGTCTGCAGATCTCTTCAGATAGATCTTAACAGCATGCACCACATGTAAAGCATGCAATGGTCTCTCCTCCGGTGAGGAGGGCTGAGAATAAAAAGAAGGTAACATAACATCTTCATTGAGATGAAAGGCCAACACTACCTTCGGTGGGAAGGATAGAAAAGGCCAAAACACCACCTTATCCTGGTGCAATCTCAAGTCTGGCGCTTTATAAGAAAGAGCTGCCAACCTCGAAACCCCTCTGGCTGGGGTGATGGCAAAGAGAAACACTAGTTTCCTAATCAAAAAGACCAAGGGAATCTCCCTAATAGGTTCAAAAGGCTGCTTCTGCAGCAATGACAAAACCAAATTCAAATCCCCTGGACAGGGAGGCAATCTAACTGGAGGTAACAGCCGAGTTACCCCTTGTAGACAAGTCCTTAACAAGGAGCGAAAAGACAAAGGCTTCTGAAAACTTATGGACAAGGCAGAAACCTGTCCTTTGATTGTAGTCAAAACCAGCTTCAAGTCTACTCCTGCTTGAAGAAAGGCTAGCATTTTACCAATCACATACTTGTGGGGATGCCATTTCCTGGCCTCACACCACACAATGTGAGCCTTCCAGACCCGGTGATAAATCTTCCTGGTGACTAGCTTTTTAGCGTTTACCATTGTAGATAACACAGGGCCCAAAACCCCATGATCTCTCAATACCGTGGCTTCAATCGCCATGCTGTCAGCTTAGCGCACGTAAATTTGCATAGAATATAGGACCCTGAGAGAGTAGATTGGATCAGACCAGAAGCTGCCAAGTCCCGTCCGCCGTAACCTCATTCTCTGAGTAGCAAGGCCTCCTTGCCCAATCTGGCGCCACCAAAATGACTGTCGCCTGGGGCAAAGGCATAAATCAAGGAGAACTGGGCTCATGGAATCACAGAGTCCCTATTCCTATAGCCCAAGGATCCCCTGCTCAGGACACAAACAGCTGGACTTTGTTGTTGAATCGGGATGCCAGTAGATCAACCTCTGGCGTCCCCCAATGCAGGCAAATTTCCCAAAACACTTTGGCCTGCAGTGACCACTCTCCCGGGTGTATCTGTTGGCGGCTGAGAAGTCCGCCTTCCAATTTTCCCACGCCTGGGATGTGAACTGCAGAGACTTGCAAACTTACCACTGCCGTGGTCTTGTCGGCCTGTACCCTTACCAGGTAGCCCTGCAACCTGGATGTCCAATGCCTCAGAGCTAGCCGAATAGCTCGTAGCTCTAGGAGGTTTATGGGGCAATCTGTTCCACCAAGGACCATCTCCCCTGGATCGTGGAGACTCCCATGACCACTCCCCAGCCTACAAGACTGGCATCTGTGGTCACAATCTTCCAAGACACTGGAAGAAAAGATCTGCTCTAAGACAGATTCTGGTTTACTGACCCCCAGGCGAGATTCCATCGAGCCCTGGGAGATAAGGATATGCAGGAATCTGAAGTCTGCAATTGTCTGTTCCACTCTGCCAGGATGTGGCGCTGAAGTGCCCTGGAGTGACGCTGTGCTTAGGGAACTGCTGCGAAAGAGGCTACCATCTTCCCTAACAGCCTCACACAGAGGTGAACTGAAGAGTGTCTCAATGCCCTCACTTAGCTTACCAGAGCCTTGAGGTCACTGATCCTCTCTGTGGTGAGAGTATCCTTGCTTGAACTGTATCTAGCTATAGACTTAGATATTCCAGAGACTGAACTGGGTCTAGTAAGGAATACCCTACATACATGACCCAACCCCTCCTTTCCAGGATTATTAGGGTCACATTCAGCTCGATTCTGCACCGAGACTGATCTCTGAGCAAGTTTATGCAACACGAGCCTGTATGCGACCAGAGCCTATGCGACCTGTGTTGCTTTGCAACCCTGTGTTTTAGCCCACGTGTTTTAACAAATATGTTTAACAAACATATTTTAACAAACGTGTTTTAAGTAAACAAGCGTTTAAGCAAACACGTGCTCCAGCAAACATTCATTTAGGCAGACATGCTTTTTTAGCAACCATGCGTTTAAGCCAGTTTGCAAGCTTGCCCCTGTTCAACTGCAACTGGGCCCAAGCAGGATGAGCCAAGCCTATATGCATCCAATGCAACCTCTATGCTGCTTCAGAACAGTAGACAAATAAGGTCTGATGCCCAGCCAAGGAAAAAGAAGCCTTTAACAAGGACTCCAGCTTTTTATTTGAAGGGTCCTTAACACCTGGGCATTATCAACAGGGCAGGGCATGTGACTGCTGCATGGACAGCTAGTACTCCCCCCTTTTAAAAAGCTTTCCTGCATAGGATATATTAGAAGGAACAAACAATCTGTCCTGGTGCACCCAGTCAGCATATATCACCCTCTCAAGGAGAGGGTGCAAGCAAATGCCTGTGCACCTTGTGGTATTTTAATGACTCAAGGGAGGAATACATATCCACAGGACTCTCCGCTGGAGGTAACCTGAATGCTGCACGTACCTTATGTGTAAGTACCTGGATCAGCAGCCTCTGAGATTGAGAGGCAGGTGTCCTTGGGGATTCTTCTGGCTCAGGACTCTGAAGCAGAAGTATCTGCAAAAGAATCGGCCAGATCCCCTGTAGCTACTCCTCTCCCTCATCAACCCATTCTCACTCCAGAATCAGAGGCATAGGGGAAGGAGACCTGTCGCCTTTCTCACCCTGTGTGGTAGAAGCAATTATACCACCAATCCTGGTTTCCAAGCTCATTAAGGCTGCCGATAGGTCATCTTTAGTAACATACTGTGAGGAAACAGATGAGGGGTCAGCTACCATACCAGACAGCCGCAGCGGCTCAGATAGCCCGGTCGCTTCTGGTCTCTCAGGGGAAGCAATGGCAACAGTGGTCCGACTAGCCTCAGCAAGGGCTGTGGTAACACACCTGTGCCTCTAGCCTTATTACAGGCAGCTTAGCTCCCCCCTTGTTTCTTGGAAGCCATGGCTGATAGTGCATGCACTGCTTTGCCCACGTTCCCCGAACCCAGCTTCCTGCCCAGCCTGACTCAGCTCCCACCCCTAGACTCTTGTGTCACCAGGAGGATCTTTAGCCTGCTCTCCAGCCCTGTCCTGACTTCCTGCGATCGTCCATTCACTTACCTAGTGAAAAGACAAATTGGTACTGGTGCAGGCTCCCCCTGGTGGCAGCTTAACAGGAACTGCAGGCAAGACCAAGCATGACTGTGTCTTTCTAACCGAGCCCTCTGGTGGTGAGAAAAAAGAAGTGCAGGCAAAAGGAGGGAAAATTTAAACAAACTATTTCCTATGTTTGCAGGAAGCCAGCTGGGTTCAGTAACATTATCCCCATCAGGGATTACCCACCATTCCTCGTCACAGGGCCTGGAGGAGACTACAGGCCTAACCTTCATCCATTACAGCGGGCTTTGTCTCAAGGACCTTGAAGGACCGGGTACCCATTCTGAGGGTCCACTCCCTTGGACCTGTATAGCACCCTGCAGGCGTACCTTGGTTCAGTGTTCCAGGTTTACTTATACGCAGGATCCAGCACCATATATGGTCACTTACAGGCAAAACCTTGCAGTTTCTTCTGTCTTCTCAACAAGGCCTGGGTACCGTTTATCTTAGCTTAATGCCGTTTGAAATGGTTCCAGTATAAAGGCTGTCCCTGATTCTAAAAGAACCTGTGTGGGAACCAGCACAGAAGCTCCACAGAGCTGTAGAAGTGACCATCCACCTTCAAGACACTGGCGAAAAAACTAAAGCGCGGGAGGGGTTATATAGGAGGGGGAACTTCCTGTTTGTTTTTATTTGATTACCAGTGTCCATTCACCTATAGGTGGCGTATAACTCAGTATGTATAGAATATATAGCCTGCTCTGTGTCCCGTGATGTCCGAGAAAGAAACAGACACAAATGCAAACCTTTTCCTTTAGTCTATAAGCCATAGATCGCTCCATAGATCAGCTCTCTCAGGCTGATAGCTGTCATAGTCCCAGGGGAGAGTACTCATTTGCTCTCTTCCTGGTTTATGTAAACCACAGCTGATCGTGGACTTCAGTGGACCACAAAATCCGGTCCAGAACCAACCACGGTGGCTGGTAGAAACCGGGCCGGATTCCGCTTTAGTCCATTCCAAATGAACGCATGCAAGGCGACACATAGCGTCCATCTATTACTTCACCTTGCATAATGTCCCAACAGTCATGGCCAAAAATGTTGGCACCCCTGCAATTCTGTGAGATAATGCACCACTCCCCCCCCCCCCCCCCAGAAAAATTGTTGCAATTACAATTGTTTAGGCATTCTCATGTTTATTTCTTTTGTTTGTATTGGTATGACACAATATAGTGGAATATAGCACACCCGTTGGAAAAAAATAAGATCGATCACTTCCTGTAACCATCAATAAGTTTCTTACACCTCTCTACTGGAATTTTGGAGCACTCTTCTTTCGCCAACTGCTCCAGGTCTCTCAGTATTGAAAGGGTTCCTTTTCCCAACTGCTGTTTTGAGGTCTCTCCACAGGTGCTTTATGGGAATTACATCTGGACTCATTGCTGGCCAGTTCAGTACTCTCCAGCACTTTGTCTTAAACCATTTCTGGGCGCTTTTTGATGTGTGCTTTGCGTCATTGTCCTGCTGTAAGACCCATGACCTCTGACGGAGACCCAACATTCTGACACATGGCAGCCGCCGTCTCCTTGACAGAAGGCTGAATCTCCGCTTTCCCATTCACACGGTAATGCTTTTGTCTGTCTGTAGTTGACTTCAGTTTATACTGTCGAAACACCTGTTGTAGGACTATGGCTATGCATATGTTCCTTCACGGGGGGGTAATGATTTTCAGCCATAATTAATTGTACATGTACAATACTATTACTCCAGATTAGCCCACTCTGACCCTGTTTTTTTATATGTTTCATTATATCTGAAAAAGTGGTAGGGGTTAAGCACACTGTGAGTGTGTGCACCCCACACTAAGATGTAAAAGAAGTTATGCCTTCTTTCTCAGTTTAGTTGGTTATTGTAGTTTTTATATGACCTTTTGGGATGGTCAACTCCCTGAGATTACCTAATTTTACATGTATTAAGACATCTCCTTTGACTCATACATACATATTTTCCTTTTATCTGTTTTAGGCAGTTATTTTATCACCTCTCCCCCCACTGGGGATTGCTGCCCTTGCTGTTTGGGGTTCCCTCCCACTGTGTGGCTTCACTGTGTCTGGGGGGTCCTCGTGGTGGACTTGTCGGCCTTTCTGCTTGTGTGGGGGATTGCCTTGTGTCCTGGTCACCTATGACCTCACTGGATCAACCTTCCCTTCTCACCTCTCTCCACCCCACTGGACGGCGGTCCTATCGATGTGGCATAAGTGCTGTCTTACTTTGTGGTATGTGGTGAGTAATTCTCCATTAATGTCTTTCTCACCCTTAACCTTGTACAAACAAATGTCAGTCTGTAATGTTATGATATTTTTCAGAGCTTTCATTTTGGGCATGACTTTTCACCCCTGAAGAAGGGCAATTATCCCAAAACATGTTGGGCGTATGCTCAAGAAGATAAACAGCTTCACAGCATCATTTACAATCTATGTTCACTTACCTTGGACTGTAATACCAATGCCACAATGTTCATTTAAATTTGTATGTACATGACATACCTATTTTCTATTTTAAACTTTGACATGTAATAAAACTGTTTTATTTTTACAAAATATGGTTTGATTTACGTACTGCCTTTAAAGTCCCGTTTTTTGTACTGGGACAGTACCTCTTTATCCTATATATTCTTTGGGACGTTGGCAGACTTTTTGATATGGTTGGTGGTTTAACTTTAAACATTCTGACACTGGGCCCTACATTGCACCCCAGAATTCTTTGGCAGTCTTCAGATTTCATAATGCCATGCACACAGTCAAGACATCCAGTGCCTGAAGCAGCAAAGCAACCCCAAAACATCAGTAAACCTCTACCATGTTGGACTGTAGGGACTATATTCTTTTCTTTATAGCTTCATTTCTTTTTCTGAAAATGGTAGAATGATGGGTTTTACCAAAAAGTTGTAATTTATTTCATCTGTCCACAGCACATTCTCCCAAAAGGATTTTGGCTTCCTCTGGTAAGTTTTGGCAAACTCCAATCTGTTTTTTTTTATGTTTCTGTGTCAGCAGTGGGGTCCTAGGTCTTCTACCATAGCGTCCCTTTTCATTCAGATGGCGACATATGGTGCAAGCTGACACAGTTGTACTCTGAAGGTCAGGTTGAATTTGTCAGGAAGTTGATAGAGGTTCTTTATCCACCATTTAAATAATCCTTCGTTGCAATCTTTCATCAATTTTTCTCTTTCGTCCACATCCAGGAGATTAGCTACAGTGCCATGGGCTGTAAACTTCTTGACAAAGTTGTGCACAGTGGACACAGGATCATTAAGATCTCTGGAGATGGACTTGCAACCTTGAGATTGTCCATTCTTTTCCGCAATTTTTGTTCTCAAATCCTCAGACATTTCTTTGCTGTTCTTTCTCTTCTCCATGCTCCGTGTGGCACACAGAGACACACAACAGAAAGCTTGAGTCAAATTTTCACCATTTTAACTGGTTGTCGGTGTGATTTCTATATTGTCAGCACCTGCTAATTGATACAGGTGAGTTTAAATAAAAATTACAGGCACATCACAAACTTGAAATGCAATTATTTCTTACAATTTTGAGAAGGTGCCAATAATTTTGTCCAGTCTATTTTTGGAGTTTTGCGTGGAATGTGTTAGATTTGGCTTTTTGTTTCTCCACTTTTTTGTGTCCTACCAATACAAACAAAAGAAATAAACATGAGCATACCTAATAATTTGTAATTTTTGTAATTGCGACAATTTTCTGGACGAAGTGGCGCATTATCTGACAGAAATGCAGGGGTGCCAATATTTTTACCCATGCCTGTAAGTAGAGAGCAGAAAACGGTGCATGCTAGGTTATTTAATGTGTACAAAAACACAGATCCCCTAAAATAATTCCACTATAGGCATTTAATTTAGGTAGCATTCTTCTGTGTAAATATGGCTTAAAGTGTATGTAAACTCTATACAATATTTTTTTTTCATTTGCTTCTTTACGGTCTATGAAATATACTATTGAAAGCATTTTGCTATATCTGTTCAACAAATTAAAAATAAAATAAAATAGCTGTTTATTGAGCCAGAAATCATGTAAGCTCATACCTTTCTGTGCTTCCTTTCACTGTGGACAGTTATGTTCCCAGCTATCTCCGTTGACTATGAAACACCTCCACCTATTTAATGAAAGGGAGGTGTTACATATCAATAACACACTAAGGTGACAATGCGGTTCCTACTAGATACAGTATGATTGTCATCCTATAACAAGAAGTGTGCTCCTGGCAGAATCACTAGGTTAACATGAAAAAACAAATGTGAAAAAAAAGAAAAAAATACAGCCACCACATCTAGAAAGGTAAGCGGGGCTGTAATGCAGTCAATTTTTGTTCTTTAGTTTAGATAAATTTAAATGCTCAAACAAATTCTGGGTATTGTGATGCATCTTTCTTACCAAGGTATTATTAGAGAAATCTGTGAGCCTGGTAGCTGGAGATTGATGGAATCATAAAGTGTTTATTAGGTGACTTCAAGCAACAGAAATGAAACAGGAAAAGACTAATTTACATATCGTGAGCAATCGCACTCTATGATAGAATTCTATTTTAATATTTGGATGCTTAGAGGATACAGTAGGATGCCTTAGGAGGATACAGTATATAGGGTGATCTAGCACATCACAGGCTTACAGGAAACGATGGAGCCATTTTTTTTACTTTAAAGTGGAGTTCCACCCAGTTAAAAGTCAGCAGCTACAAAAAGTGTAGCTGCTGACTTTTAACAATCGGACACTCACCTGTCCCATGCTCCAGCGATGCGGTCACCCAAGGGCTCGCTCTTCACCCGCTCCCCTCAGCGGTGCTGTCATCACAAGTGTGGGCGTCCAGCTTTGGCTTCAAAGCCAGGCATGCACTGCGCATGCGCGAGTCGTGCTGCACCTTGTGAATGGCCGGCGTATCTACTGGGACCTGTGACGTGTCCCAGAAGATCACCGGATGGGAAGGGGGGGGGGTGAACTTCCTTCCGGTTCCGTAGCACTAGGAGAGGAAGTGGGACCTGGGACCCTGTGAAAACAGGGTCCCCGGTACCCCCCACAAAACTGACATACCAATTGTGACATGTCATGGGGTCACCTTACTTTTAAAGTGAAAGTTCCACTTTTGGGTGTAACTCCGCTTTAAGCCTATGTTCACTCTATCTTCGCATGCAGCTCCCAGCAGGGGTCCGTTGTGTCCCCGTTCACCATTTCAGGTCCGATTGCAGCCCAAATTTGATGCTGAATTCAGACCTGAAATGGACCAAAAGACGGACAGGGCTCCTGTGAAAATTCACAGTGGAGATATGTGAACCAGCTCCATAGAGAGCCTGTCAAAATCTCCTGCTATTGTGAATTGGATGCTGGGAACCCACATCCAATTCGCAATAGTGTGAACCCAGCCTTAGTGTCCTTCGATACTGAAGGTTGAGTATGACCAGCTTTGAAGAATAAATGCAAAAGCTACCAACCCTTAGTAAGTCACAAAATGGTAAACAGGACTGTATGGAGCTCCCATGTTCCTCTAAAAAAAAAAAAAAAAAAAGTTCTACAGCTTTTACTAGCAAATAGCTTAACTGTTATTGCACTCGTATATTACTCTACAGGAATAGACTAAGATCTTCTCAATGGACATTCCATCCCTCCCAGCATTCCCTGGTGGCCTGGATGTTACCACTGTGCCAAGTGAAAAAAGTTCTGCTCTCCTCACAGTGACAGCTGCTGTTATGGAAGCCAGGAGCATTAATCACATTGACATGCCTGGACTGGTGCTATAGACCGCAACCCATTCAACCCAGCTTTTAGAATAAGTAACACATAGCAAAACTAGCCTAAACCACTACATAAAATTACCTTAACACATCTCCGCCCATGCAACAGGTCCGCTTCAAGAAGCATTCTCTTTAATTCAGTATGCAAATACATTTTGCTTGAATAATGATTTTCTTTGTCATGGTACATAATTCTCACCACAAGAGGTTTAGCACTGGATCATCCCAGTAGATACATTTACATGTAATCCTGTTAGGATTCCCACAAAGCATGCACAAATATTAAGTCATTGTCAGAACCTCTGCTCTAGTATGTGTAGCTGAGACCTTCAACCAGCAGCTCAAGCCATGTTACTCGCTTACCTATGATTTGGCTACTAAGCATTCTCTGTATCTGTTTATCTGAACATCTGTTGCTTTGAATATTTTCTGCAAGCATTGGCAGAGTTTTCTTTATTTATATAATGTAATTACATTTTTGAATTTCATTTAACATTATATATTCTGAGCACTATTTTTCGCTCTTAAGGGGAAAGTATTCTGTATTATTTAGTAAACGCATACACTGTACAAGCCTTCTCTTCCTTTTTAAATATAGAGATTTGTAGAATAGGCTTTAGAGGCATTGGTTCTAGAGAGTAAATACCTACAGAAACAGTTTTGAATAGAGCATACAGGATTACTAAATTGAAAAACCAGGACTGATGATTTACAGCAGTGGTCTCCAAACTGTGGCCCAGGGGCCGGATGCGGCCCTTTGCCTGCTGTTATCTGGCCCTTGGGACATTATTCCCCCCCACTGTCAGCAACAGTGGGGCATAGTTCCTGACACCAACAATGGGGCACTAGTCCTTTCACTGAAACCATTGATGGGGCACTATTCCTCTCACTGACACCATTGATGGGGCACTAGTCCTCTTACTGATACCAATGATGGGGCAATATAGTTCCCTCAGACACCAATGATGGAGCACTATTCTTCCCACTGACATTCATGATGGGGCACTATTCCTCCTATTGATACCAACAATGGGGCACAATTCCTCCCATTTTTGCACTCAGGTGGCCAGACCATTTTTGCAATTTTTCCTTTGCTTTTTTCTTTTTCATAGCTTTTAGAGTTTGTAAAAGACCCCCAAACCATATATTTTCTGAAAGCACATGACAGTTGAATAAAAAGAAGGTGCTACTGTTTTTTAAGGTCCCATGATATTTGCACAAATGTTTATCAAAACAATATTTTTGCTAAAAATCCACTAAAATCATGATTAGCAGATAAATACACAGCAAATTTTACCAAATTCCTACTAAATATAAAAGCTTAGCCTGTATTGAGTTAATAAATAACAAATATTTGTAACTTTTAAATTGCTCCTTTTTGCGAAATGCGGAACATTGAACAGATGCAACAGTGTAAATATCCAAATGTCTCTAAAAATCTGAAGGTTATAATTTTTCCCTTACAGCTTTCAGATTTTGTGAAAGACTCCCCAAACCATATATTTTCTGAAAGAATATGACCTCTAGAATAAAAAAGGTGCTACTGATTTCTTAGGCCCCGGGGTATTTGCAGTCTGCTTCAAGCATAACTAGCCATTGTCAGAGTGCTCTCTCCTCTACCTTGTAGCAGCCATTGGATGACACAGGGAAGATCATGTAACCGGACTGGCCTGTAAATAGGCTGGAGAGTAACGAGCGCCTGTGGATGCTGTTCTTGGGAAGGTCATTGTGTGATGAGCCCCCTCTATCCTTGGAAAGATGAGCCTATCTACCTTTGACCTCTGGTGAGCCCCCAATGTGTGCACAGGCATGTGGTGACCGATGGCGAAGGATACGCTATCATAAACAGCATAGCTGCACAATTTAAGGAGGATTTATCTCTGCACTTTATTCAATGTTGCACAATTGATTTTTTGCACTACTACCTTGGTTTTTGCATTTAAGTGATTGAAGGTGAAGGACTCAGCTTTGAAACAATTTGGCTGCTTAACTCAAGGAGGACATACTTTTGCACTTTATTGAGGATTGCACTGTTGGGACTTTTGCACCAGCACTTTGTTTGTAATTTTGCACTAAATTGTTTTGCACAATATATATTCAGTTTTAGCGCTGCTTTCACTATCACGGATATAGTTGACCTTAAAAATTTTCTGAAAGCACGTGACCTGTACAATAAAAAAAAGTGATACTGATTTTTTGGGCCCCGCAATATTTGCACAAATGTTCATCATATCACTATTTTCACTAAAAATACACTAAAATCATTAATATTACACAAAAAACACAACATATGTTACAAATTCCCTTCTAAATTCGCACTATTTAGTTCACATGTGGCATACTAAAGTGTATGCCCATGGAGGGCCATGTTTACCCACACAGGGATGCACAGGTGTTCCGTGCATCCCCATACAGGCAGTCCCATTTATGTCAATTGGGATGCAAAGGCTGCACAGGCATAGCTACTGTTCCCAATCTGACATCCGTGTGGTTGTGGGTACATGACCCCAAATGCAGACCGTGTGAGCTCAGGGACATACATGCAGACCTACATGGATATAAAATTGGGAGCAATGGCTCTGTTCATGCAGGTACTACATCCCAAATGACATCAATGGGACTGCCTGCACAGAAATGCATGGAATCCCTGTGCATCCCTGTAAAGGTACACTGTGCATGCCCTGTGTGAACAAGGCCTTAGTCCCCTTTCACACAAGCAGACCGATTGAGTCTACCTGTCCATTTTTCAGACGGGCCCAATCGGACCAATCATTGTTCTCTATGGAGAAGCTTATGTTAATGGACATGTACCGTTTACACCCGCCTGAATCCAATCCAGTCCAGTCCGCTCAAACAGACGGATGGGGATCTCATTCCCCATCCATCTAGCAGATTGGATCGGATGGAAATGGACAGATGGCTAGTTTCCATCTGCACGCCCCATAGAGAACAGCGGGCTGTGTCCGTGTCCGCTCTGCATCAGCAGAGTGGACACAGACCTGTAATCCACCTGCTCAGCAGGGATCAGCAGAGAGATCCCCCACTGAGCAGGCGGATCTGCTTGACAGAGTCTGCTCCATGTGAAAGGGGTCTTAACAGGAGCGGCCGGTCCATTAGGAGTGCTGCCCCCTGCAGGGCGTCGGACTCATATGTTTGTATGAGTTTTTTTTTTCAAGCCACATGATTAGAGCCTGAGGCTGTAATTGGCTTGAAAATGGTTGCACCCCGAACCCACCCACTTGTGACAATAGGGAATTAATATTCGCTATTGTCTTCCGGCTTCTCCTCCTGGCCAATCAGGACAGATCGGGTAGGCCGGGAGGAGCAGCTGAGGAAGCCATAGAGGGGTGAGTGGGGGGGGGGGACTGTCACCGTGGAGAGGCTGAGTGCGGGTGGACCTGTTTTCCATCCCCCCAAAAAAGTTTAGCACCAGCCACCACTGCTATGTTTTTTTTGGGGGGGGGGGGCTTTGGTGAGATATCAGAGGTCTAAACAGACCCCCATATCTCTTTTTTGAGACACAGAAAGGGATTGAAGATAGTCCCATTCTCTGTAGCACTTTACTTGAATGAATGAGGAATCTGTATAGAGATTCCATTCATTCATAAAATGACAGATTGATACATTGCATCACTCACGGTTTATTATGATCAGGGAGTGATACTATGTATCAGCTGTTAGTAGATATAGGTGTGATTGCTGCCTATATCCACTGTACTACAGGAGGGAGCTTGGTAAATCTATGTATACCAAGCCCCAACTTCACCCCCACCCTCACCACTCCCACACCCTCCTCCCCCCACGATCCCCAGCCTGACGGCTCACTGGAGATCAATGCGGCCAACAGCTGCAGGCGGGATGCTGCTTGGAGCGGCGATGGATCATGGGGTGCGGGGGCAGTACGAAGTTGATGTGAATCGCTGGAGGACACATCTGCATCCCCCAAACCTCTATGCAGCACCTGAAGCCGGCGGAAGTGGAAGAGTAGGGATGCCGGCTAATGATGTAGGCTGCGGGGATTGGGTTTGCGGGGGGGGGGTAATCAGTTCTGGGGGGGGAAGAAGGGGGGTAAAGGGGATAGTAAAGGAGAGTGGGGGAATAGTTATAGATCAAAGCCAGCGGCGGGAGGTGGAGAGGCAGGGGACAGGAAAGCAGCGGCATGGGTGGGGGGGGGGGCGGTCACATTTAGGGTTAATAACTCTGGGTTGTAAACCACTGATCAGTTATAGAATTGTTCAGCAGGGTCTGCTGAACAATTCTGTTACAAGTTTATGCTCATTGAAGTGACCATGAGCTTATAGCAGAGGGAGAAATGAGGTCTTGGCCACCTGTGGGCACTTCTGGAGGTCCGTACGACGGACCTGGCAATGAAAGGGTTAATACCAATGATGGCGCACTATTCCTCCTAATAATACCAGTGATTGGGCACTATCCTTCCTACTGACACCAATGATGGAGCACTATTCCTCCCATTGATACCAATAATAGGGCACTATTCTTCCCACTGACACCAATGATGGGGCACTATTCCTCCCATTAATACCAATGATTGGGCATTATTCTTCACACTGACACCAATGATGGAGCACTATTCCTCCCATTAATACCAATGATTGGGCACTATTCGTCCCACTGACACCAATGATTGGGCACTATTCCTCCCACTGACGCCAATGATGGGGTATTATTCCTCCCATTGACACCAATGATAGGGCACTATTCCTCCCACTGACACCAATGATGGGGCATTATTCCTCCTATTGATAAGGCACTATTCCTCCCACTGACACCAATGATGGGGCACTATTATTTCCCCCAATACCAATGATGAGGCATTGTTTACTCTGATGCCAGGACATTTTCTTCTCCCACTGGCACAGTCCGGCCCCCAGAGGCGGCTCTAGACTTTGTGAGGCCTTAGGCAAAACTTAAACATGAGGCCCCACTTACGCCCATAATGGGAAAAATAATTCAAGCGATAAGAAAATTAACTAATTGCATATATTAAGAGCTTTAAAGTGCGGTGTCAGTGTTCTCCCTATCTCAGTGCTGGTGTCAGTGAGGGAGATAGCAGTAGAAAAGCCAATAACCCCCTTTATTATCACGGGGTAGTAACCACAGTCACCCTCCTTATCACGGAATAGTTATCCTCCTTATTACGGGGTAGTAACCACAGTCACCCTCCTT
>BLSH010185810.1:742335-766945 GCA_018402905.1 Glandirana rugosa
ATTGACAGCGGCCCACACAGCTCTTCTCTCTTACCTCCAGAGGCTCAGCTCCATCCAGCCCTGCTTCCTCCCTGGCGGGACCCTCCTCTTCCCCTCCCTGTCACATCCTCCGGGTGTGCAGGGAATCAGGATCGCTGCACGGATCACTAAGTCGGGGGTAACAACGGGGGAGGGGGGTTGACCTGCACCCCCATGTCTGGCCGCTGGGATGAATGTCCTGCCCATTCTGCTGCCTCGGCTCGGACATTACAGTGCGGGTCCCACCCCCTCCCCAAGTTACAGTTTCAGTTTCTCTCCCCACTGCCTGGCCATGGAGCTCACAGGCAGACGCAGCCGTAGACCGGAGCGCAGCATTGTGTCAGCAGAGTCGGCTCTTCAATTAGGCGGTCGCGAGGCCCCTGTGAGGGCGAGGCCTTAGGCGACCGCCTAATTTGCCTAATTAGAGAGCCGCCTCTGCCGGCCCCCCTAAAGTCTAAAGGCCAGTAAACTGCCCATTTGTTTAGAAGGTTTGGAGACTCCTGATTTACAGGATAGATCAAATGAGATTGATCAACATAATAAATCATTTTAAAGTCTTTTATACTAGGTATAGTATAGAGTTCAGGAAGATTAGAAATAATATCATTCAATCATGTTCGGACATGACTGACGTTAGGAATCTAAAGCCAGCCATGGACAGAGTGTTTTTCTTTCCTGCAACCACAGGGTATTGATGGGAGGAGTCCCTTCCACTGAGCTATTTTGTTTCATCGTCATTGTGCCAGTGATTACTGTACGGCTATAATAGCCGCTAGCAATAATTGCATGTAAAATCTGACAGGCTGGTTGTACCCAAGTTGATCGATCAGCTTGGGTACATTCAGCCTGCCCAAACATGGTTCCAATCTCGGCTGATCCCTGCTGAACTGGCCAAGATTCAAACCGTCTATGGCGAGCTTTATTCGCACCAAGCTGCTTTGATGTAATAAAGAAAAACAGCAGGAACTAGGTTATTACAATTTGTTGGTAATTATGTGGTCGTGGTAAGTGTCCTTATTGTGCACACAAGGTGAAACAGTGAATTCCACTGCTAGTGCAAAGAAATTTAAGATTACAATGTTTATAAATTGCAGTATTAGATATGTTGTATATATTACACCATGTAGTATTTGCCTGATACATTATGTCAGCAGAACGAGACTTGGGGATCGGTTGCGTAATCACCTCTATGACATTGAGGAATATCATTATACTAATGTAGCGAAACACTTCAGTCAATGTCATGGAGTTGATTTTTCAGCTATACAGATACAAGGAATGGTGTGAGATGTGTTCCGGCTTCTATACAGGAGAGAGGTATACTGGATATTTAACCTACAAACTAGGATGCCAAAGAGATTCAATTTTGAGTGGGATGTGACCTATTTTTATGAGTGAACTGTGTACCTCTGTCTTGTATTGGGATTTGGTGCATGTATCTTAGTGTATCCTCCCTGTTTAATTTGTATTATTATCTCCATGCTTTGTTATATACAGTTTGCTTGAGATTCTATATACATTTATTTCATGTCCTTCATCAGTATTGATTTATTCTCTTGATCAGTCTTTTCATGTCATTGATTATAATTTTAGTGACAGAGTACTCATTAATATTCTTTAGCTGGAGGAATTACCATTGTGGCTAACTAGGTATGTTTATAAGGATGAGGAGCAGCACGAATGATTAAGCGCTGTTTAATGTGAAAAGTGTTGGCAAAGTCATACCTTTTGCTGTATTGCATTTTCCTTATGACTACATTACAATAAGGAAGTGGTTTTAGTGAACTGCAGCCATAAGGAGGCAAATAGAATATGAAAGGATATATATCTGTGGCAGATAAGGGTGAACAAACATGGAGCGGTGTTTTTTCATTATAGCCTGGTACACATGGAAAGTTTTTTTCCATTCAATCCAGCAGGCTGAACGAAAAAAAAAAACTGGACAGCTTACTGTACAATCTCTTTTGACCCCAACCCCCACACCGGTCAGTGCTCGCAACCATTGGCTGCCCGTGTGGATCAGATTCCAATCAGCTGCTGGTTTTCCCAACATGCTCGTTCGACAGAAGCCGGTTGTGAGGTTGGCTTGTCAAACAAGGACTGGGTACACATGGACTGAATGTCAGCCAATATTTGGCCTGTGTGTACAGGGCTTTAGAATGCCTACCACTTACTACTACATGTCTCTGCATACCTGTTGAGATGTCAGCCAGAGTTTTTTGGATAGTTGAAGCAGTTCCCCCCCACTAATGAAAATTTGATAAAAGTTTTTTATTTATTTGTAACAAAAGAAAACTTTGAATTATTTTGGACACTGCCTGAAAGCCCTTAGGGGGAACTCCTCCAACAAAACCTTCCTGGAGTGTGCAGCCATCTCTCATTCACAATTTCAGATTACAGAGTTTTTTGGATTAGCACACAGGTTCTTCAATTGGATCTCTTGTTTTCATATATTTTATGGATTTCCATCTGTCGTCTGCATATTTGGAATGACTTCATTTTGACCAAGTGATATTATATTTTTTTTAACAAAAGTCTATCTAAACCCAAGAATAATAGTAGAATATACTGCTGCTTACCAGTCCTTTATTGTGATGGATGCATTTGTATTGGGGTTTTTTTTAGACTAAGAACACTTTGGTTATTCCAGCTCCTTGTAACTTTCTATTTACTGAACTGAAGTCTCAAACAATGTTGTCAGTTTTTCAAGCACTGCTCCTACATAGATACTGTAGAGTTGAGTAAGGCTGGGTTCACACCTATGCGAATTGGATGCGGCTTAAACCGCATCTAATTCGCAGGACACTTGAAAACACATTGTTTTCAAGGTGTCCAGTTCACATATGTGCGGTGCATTCGCACTCCGCATTGCACAAAAACCGCACACGTTTTTTGTGCAATGCGGTGCGAATTCCCAGCCCGTTGAGTCCAGTGGGAGCGCATCTAACACGGAGATGCACTCCGCACTGAACGGGGATATTTCCCCTGCTCGTGGCTCCTCCCCCATCTCTCCCCCCGCAGCTGCTGCGCTGTGGGAACGGACAGGAGCCGCCGAACGGCGGCTCCGCCCCTTCCCGGCAGCAGAGAGGCTGGAATTCGCACCGCAATGGTGTGAATCCAGCCTAAGCGTTGTCAGCCTAGGGCAGGGAGAGCATTATTGGCAAGATCACCAGGTGAAATAAAAAAATCCTTAGAAAAGGAAACCATCACATCTATGGATTGGTAAGCTGCAAAGCGTTACGTTTTTGTTTTTTGGATTTAGAAATGGTTTAAGACTTTATCTTCATCACACTTTTATTGGAGGCTCTTCCTGGAGGACTTTTGTGTCGTCTTCTTCTGCCAGGCAATGAAGCTTGCGGTTGATGAACCAAACTAAATAGGGAAGCTACTCTCCTGAATAGCCATGCGCGATTCCCAAGCAAGTACCTGGAGCAATGCACAGCAGGCTGAGTATTAATCTCAAATGTCTGCACAGGACATACACTTGAGCACATTAATCCTTGGCTTAAATAACAGTAAAAAAAAAAAAAAAAACTGACATTGAGTAGCTCATATAATCTAATAAAAAATTAACAATCATCCACTACACAGTACACATTTCTCACAAACCATGACTTAAAAAAAAAAAAAAAAAAAAAAAAAAAAAAAAAAAAAACAGACCAGAAAGTCTTTAACACAAAAAGACACAAACTGGTCTTAAATTATATTTTACTTTTTTTTTTTTTTTTTAGCGACCATTGTTTAAAACATACAGTTAGCATCATTCTAAGAAAACACATTTTTGCAGAACAGTTTTGAAAAGTGGAAATATATACATTCTACCATACAATTCCCAGTAATAATACAAACACAACTACACAGGGCCATATGTCAATTGTTCTTGCTGAAGCCGTTTCAAAGTCATGCTGACGTTGCTGTTCTGGAAATGCACTCCAAGCAGAAGTTCTTCCCCTTGTCCCACATGGAGAGGGCTCTCCAGGACAAAGGCAGCTTGTTTCCAATGTGATGACTCATGGGAGGTGTCCAAGGAAATGTCTTCATCAAGGTGGAGATGATACCAAAAGGGAATGGCTGTCACTTGTCCTGATTTACAAATTTTGACCTACAGCGAGAATAAGAGTTTATACACCATGTAAATAAAATTTTATAGCCAAGAAATTGCTGCTTTTCTATCCAAGTATAGCTAAACCCAAGAACAAAAATGCAATATATTGAAGCTTACACTTATTAGATATGGTGGTTGCATTAAGGGGAAGTATAGCCAAAGCACTTTTAGCTATACTCCTGTAAGTCGCAGGAGTGCATTTAGTTCTGCTCTCCTGTGACCAGTTTGCAGCTGAGAGAGGGCTAAAGCCCACTACTGTCATCTGACATCATAGAGGCAGACCAGGCTCTAAAAAAAAAAAAAAAAAATCCTGACCATATGGTCGGGATCCACCCAGATGCCTAGCTGGCTCAGTGATCAGATGGGAGACTGAGCCAGCAGCTTCCACCCCCTCCACATCCCAGTGCTATAGTGAGTGCATACATGTAAAAAAAAAAAATCTCCTTTTCTTTGCAATAACATTACTTAGAACATCCAAACATTATATTTATACATATATATAATGTTTTTTGCAATCGTTTTACGTCACTCGATAGTTGAAGACATTTTAAAAATGCAGCTTTTTAGCAAAAAACAAAAAAAACTTAGATTGTGCTTATGGGCACTAAAATTCATCAAATACAATTTTTGGGTAAACTATAAGAGGATGTTGCGCTGAGCATACGGATACCTAACATGCATACGTTAAAATCGTACACGCTTGTGAAATAGCAATAAACTACGGTACATTAAATTATCCATAGGTGACACTTAAAAAGTCTTTTTAGGCTACCAGTTTAAAGTTACTAAGGAAATTATTGCTCTCACTGTGCCATTCACAGCGATACCTCACATGTATGTTGCGAGCACTGTTTACATATGCACGCATGACTTACATATCACGTATATTTACATTTGCATGTAAGCACAGGGAGGCACAAAAAAAAAAAAAAAAAAAGAATGCATTTATTTTTTTTACATTGTTTCTTTTTTTTGGTCAACTTTATTGCCATCACAAGGGATAAACATTATTTATTCCTTGTGATAGCATGGGCTATGGCAGGTCCTCTCTATGGAGAGATCTGGGGTCTATTCTTTGCCCTCCAAAAGAAGCTAATCAAACCAGGTCAGTTTGATCGACTGCTTTACTAGCTGGAAAAGAAAAGTGACAAAGTCCTTGTTGCTTTCAGTTTCATACACCATAGAGGGGATCAGGGAACGCAAGTTCCTCCTTTGTCTCTATGATCAGCCTTCATGACCGCTAGTAGTGGCTCCTGGCTCCCCAGTGGGATGGCAGAACCGAGAAACAGTGGTGGGCCGGGGCGCCCCTTCTGCCGCTAGTATAAGTGACTTTGTGACTGTTTAGCTGCTCTAACTAACTTACTAAAAAAAACATTGCCAGGTCTAAAAAATGGTAACCGGATGATTACTGTAGCTGCATATCGCAACCACGTCCCGAGGACGTATATATGTGTACATCAGTCAGGAAGTGGTTAAAGAAATGGTGGCTTTAACAAGCTTTATCTATTTTATTTTTACTAATATTATATATATATATATATATATTTATTTTATAATAAAGGCTAAGTTCACCTTTTATTTAAACAAAAAAACAGGGCAGATAGTTATTAAGCTGCAGGAAGAGTCAATGAGCTACGAGGGTGCTGATCAGTATGCTTGCAGTTCATTTATTCACAGATCTCTGTAAATGAGTGACTGTGTGGGTGTAGCCTCAAAGAGCCACACTGTTTTTAAAGTGTGACAGTGGCTGCAGGGAGAAGAACCTCCATCTGCTGTCACAGGGAATGGGGGATGACCAGGGAAAGCCTTGCTTTCTGAACACTGGAAGCCATAGTGCTCACCTCATCACAGGAAGCTTGTATATGTTTAGAAGGAAAAGCTTCATGGTTTTTAGTCAAGCTGGATACAATCAATACTTTAGTAAAGATTCCTAAAAGCAATAAAAGAATGGCAGCAACCTTTAGATAATACAACACCTTTAGTTCATTAACAAAGCTGAAGTTGTTTGAACATGGGTCCATAAGATCCAGCCTGAGCAGTTCTAGAGGATCACTTAGAGAAACACAAGGCAGAGTCGATAAATTCAAGAACACCTGGACAGGCACCTGCAAGAGAAAAAAACTTCTAAAACACAGACTGTAACGGTATACTGACATACAATTGTGCTAATCTGTACGTACAGCACCACATCTATCTTAACCATGAACTCTAGGCAAAATAAAAAGCAGAAATAAAGTTGTGCTCAAACATTTGTATACCCTGGTAGAAGTTGTGAAATGTTGGCATTGATATTGAAAATATGACAAAAAAACCTGTATTTTATTTAACCACGTCAGCCCCGGAAGCAGTGGTGGCTGATGAAATTTTAAGATGGGGGGGGGGGGCGCCAGACACTGTTCTTCCTTTTTGACCCCTCCCACTTCTCATAAGCCCCACCCCTTATAGTTTCAACCCCTTGTGTCAGGAGCAGCGTCACCAGATAGCAGAATACAGAGTCACCATATAGCAGTATACAAAGCCCCAGAAAGGGTATACAGGGTCCCAGATAGGGCATACAGAGCACCAGATAGGGCCTCGCGGCAGCCCCCCCTCATCAGGACAAGTCCCGCACTTACCCCATCTAATAGCAGGCAGGCCAGGTCTATGCAGAGATCAGCTAGCGGTCAGCATGCTGAGAAGCTTGGGACTGAAACCCCGCGGAGTGCTGCGCCTGTGTGAGTAACCACACAGGCAGCATGTCCGCCACAGTCCCGCCCCCCCCCCGCCCACAGCAGCCAATGACAGAAGAGTCATTGGCTCCGACGGCTCAGGGGGCAGCCAATCAGACTATGTGTGTGCGCTTGTTCAGCACACACACATAGACTTTAATGACTGGCCAATCGGCTCACTACTTGCTGTCACCTGACAGCAAGGAGCCGAGAAAAAAGAAAAGTCAATGTACCAGCGACTCTTGCAGGGGGGCCGAGCTGACTTTTTTTTTTTTTTTTTTTTTAACTTGTCAGAAGGATTTGCCCTCTTAATGACAGGGCCATTTTTTGCGATTGCTTTAACGGACAATTGCGCGGTCGTGCAAAGCTGTACCTAAACAATATTGATGTCCTTTTTCCCCACAAATAGAGCATTCTTTTGGTGGTATTTGATCACCTCTGCGGTTTTATTTTTTGCGCTATAAACAAAGAGCAACAATTTTGAAGAAAAAAAAAAAATATATTTTTACTTTTTGCTATAATACATATCCAAAAAACATATATTAAAAAAACAAATTTATTCATCAGTTTAGGCTGATATGTATTCTACATATTTTTGGTAAAAAAAAAAAACACGCAATAGGTGTATATTGATTGGGTTGCACAAAAAAGTTATCGCATCTACAAACTATGGGATAGATTTAGGGACTTACTTTACTAGTAATGGTGGCGATCTGCGATTTTAAGCGGGACTGCAACATTGCGGCGGACAAAATCGGACCCAAAAGACACTTTTTGGGGACCAGTGACATATTTTTACATTGATCAGTGCTATAAAAAAATGCACTGATCAATGTAAAAATAACACTGGCAAGGAAGGGGTTCACTAGGGGGTGATTAAGGGGTTAACTGTGTTCCCTAGATGTGTTCTAACTGTGTGTGTGGGGGGGGGGGGGATAGGCTGGCAGGGACATGACAGATCACTGTTCCCGATGACTGGGAACAGTAGATCTCTGTCATGTCCCTTGTTAGAATGGGGATCTGCCTTGTTTACATTGGCAGATCCCAGTTCTGCCTCTGTACTAGGCGATCGCGGGTCGCTGGCGGACATGGAGTCCGCTCGACCTGCAGGCACGCTCCCGCCCACAACTGTAACTGTGCAAGCCGCCGTACAGCTACAGCGATTCGCGAAGCTGAGCCGACCTGCTGCCGTTTAAGGACGGCGGCTGGTCAGCAAGCGGTTAAAGATAGTGATCATAATATGAAGCCATTTATTATCACATAGTTGTTTGGCTCCTTTTTAAATCATAATGATAAACTGAAATCACTCAAATGGCCCTGATCAACAGTTTACATACCCTGGAATGTTTGGCTTTGGTACAGACACACAAGGTGACACATACAGGTTAAAATGGCATTTAAAAGGTTAACCAGTTCAGATCCGCGCTATAGCCGAAAGATGGCTACAGTGCGGCTCTGAAATGCCCGGCGGACATCCATGGACATCCTGCCTTGTGCGCGCTCCCCGCGCAGACTCGCAGCCTGCGGCGGTGCGCTCTCGCGGCCACCACACGTTGCGTGGGCATGCTCGCGGGTCGGGCGGACTCGATGTCCGCCCAAGACCCGCCGATCAGCTGTAGCAGCTGCAGAACAGGGAACCGCTGATGTAAACACCGCGGTTCTCCGTTCTGTTAAAGGGGGAAATAGCAGATCTACTGATCCCGGTCACTGGGATCAGTGAGATCTGTTATGTCCCGACCAGCCCCGCCCCCACACAGTTAGAACACACCCAGGGTACATAGTTAACCCCTTCACTGCCCCCTTAGTGTTAACCCCTTCACTGCCAATGACATTTATACAGTAATCAGTAGACATTTAAATTTCTGATCGCTGTATAAATGTCATTGGTCCCAAAAATGTCCGACATGTCCGCTGCAATATCGCAGTCCCAAGAAAAAAAAAAATCGCAGATTGCCGCCATTACTAGTAAAAAAAAAAAAAGTAAAAAAACGCCATAATTCCCACAGTTTGTAGACGCAATCATTTTTACGCAAACCAATCCATATATGCCGATTGCGATTTTTTTTTACCAAAAATATGTAGAAGAATATATAATCGGCCAAAACTGATGAATAATTTTCTTTTTTATATTTTATTTTGGATATTTATTATAGCAAAAAAGTAAAAAATATTGTTCTTTTTTCAAAATCATCGCTCTTTGTTCATAGCACAAAAAATAAAAAACGCAGAGGTGATCAAATGCCACCAAAAGAAAGCTCTATTTGTGGGGAAAAAAATGATAAAAAGTTTGTTTGGGTACAACGTCGCACAACCGCGCAATTGTCATTCAAAATGCGACAGCGCTGAAAGCCTAAAATTGGTTTGGGCAGGACGGGGGGTTAAGTGCCCAGTAAGGAAGTGGTTAATTTCCCACAGCTGTAGCTTTTTAAAAATTGCATTTAGCATGATTGCACTGAGCAGGCTGGATAGAGAGCCATGGGGAACAGAAAAGGACTGTCAAAAGACCTGCGTAATGTAAAGGAAATTTAAAAAGATGGAAAAGAATATATAAAAGATATCCAAAGCTTTGAATATGCCAGTCAGTACTGTTCAATCACTTATTAGGAAGTGGAAATATTGGAGATCCCTTGATACCAAGCCAAGGTCAAGTAGAACAAGATAGATTGCAGCCACAACTGCTAGAAGAATTGTTCAGGATACAAAGAAAAGTCCACAGGTAACCATAGGAGAAATCCAGGCTGCTCTGGAAAAATACAGTGTGGTTGTTTCAAGGACCACAATATGACAATACCTGAACAAAAAATGAGCTGCGTGGTCAAGTTGACATAAAGAGTTACCGCACCAATGCCACAAAAAAGCCTGGTTCCAAAATGCCCGGCAACACCTTGACACACCACACAGCTTCTGGCACACTAATCTGGCGTGAAGGGACCAAAATAGAGATTTAATGGTCACAACCATAAGCGCTATGTTTGGAGAGGGGTCAACAAGGCCTATAGTGACAAGAATACCACCCCCCCATGGTGGTGGCTCACTGATGTTTTTTGGGGGGAGAGGTTGAGCTGTAAAGCCACAGAGAATCTTGTAAAAATTGATGGCAAAATGAATGCAGCATGTTATCAGAAAATACTGCCAGACAATTTACTTTTTTTTGCACGAAAGCTGCCCATGGGACATTCTTGAACTTTCCAGCATGACAATGACCCTAAGAACAAGGCCAAGTTACCCTCCATTGGTTACAGAAGAATAAAGTGAAGGTTCTGGAGTGGCCAGCACAGTCTCCTGACCTCAATATCACTGAGCCACTCTGGGGAGATTTCAAATGTGCAGTTAATGCAAGACGACCAAGACTGTGCATGACTTGGAGGCATTTTGCCAAGAATGGGCAACTATACCACCTGCGAGAATTTGGGGCCTCATAGACAATTATTACAAAAGACTGCACACTGTCATTGCTGCCAAAGGGGGCAATACAAAGTATTAAGAACTAAAAGTATGCAGACTTTTGAACAGGGGTCCTTTCATTGGTTTACTTGTTGCTATTTTTTGTCTTATGTATTGTGCCATTCTGTTGAAAATTAATCCCATTAGAAATAAAAGAAATGTGTTTTGCCTGCTAACTCATGTTTTCTTTAAAAATGGTACATACTGTATATTACCAATTCTGTAATATTACCAAATGTACTGTATATTACCAATTCTGTAATATTACCAAATGTACTGTACATTACCAATTCTGTAATGTTACCGAATGTACTGTATATTACCAATTCTGTAATATTACCGAATGTACTGTAGATTACCAATTCTGTAATATTACCGAATGTACTGTAGATTACCAATTCTGTAATATTACCAAATGTACTGTATATTACCAATTCTGTAATATTACCAAATGTACTGTATATTACCAATTCTGTAATATTACCAAATGTACTGTATATTACCAATTCTGTAATATTACCAAATGTACTGTAGATTACCAATTCTGTAATATTACCGAATGTACTGTAGATTACCAATTCTGTAATATTACCGAATGTACTGTATATTACCAATTCTGTAATATTACCAAATGTACTGTATATTACCAATTCTGTAATATTACCAAATGTACTGTATATTACCAATTCTGTAATATTACCAAATGTACTGTAGATTACCAATTCTGTAATATTACCGAATGTACTGTAGATTACCAATTCTGTAATATTACCGAATGTACTGTATATTACCAATTCTGTAATATTACCAAATGTACTGTATATTACCAATTCTGTAATATTACCAAATGTACTGTATATTACCAATTCTGTAATATTACCAAATGTACTGTACATTACCAATTCTGTAATGTTACCGAATGTACTGTAGATTACCAATTCTGTAATATTACCGAATGTACTGTAGATTACCAATTCTGTAATATTACCGAATGTACTGTATATTACCATTTCTGTAATATTACCAAATGTACGTTATATTACCAATTCTGTAATATTACCAAATGTACTGTACATTACCAATTCTGTAATGTTACCGAATGTACTGTATATTACCAATTCTGTAATATTACCGAATGTACTGTATAGTACCAATTCAGTAATGTTACCGAATGTACTGTATATTACCAATTCTGTAATATTACCAAATGTACTGTATATTACCAATTCTGTAATATTACCGAATGTACTGTACATTACCAATTCTGTAATGTTACCGAATGTACTGTATATTACCAATTCTGTAATATTACCAAATGTACTGTATATTACCAATTCTGTAATATTACCGAATGTACTGTATATTACCAATTCTGTAATATTACCGAATGTACTGTATATTACCAATTCTGTAATGTTACTGAATGTACTGTAGATTACCAATTCTGTAATATTACCGAATGTACTGTATATTACCAATTCTGTAATATTATCGAATGTACTGTATATTACCAATTCTGTAATATTCCCGAATGTACTGTATATTACCAATTCTCCTATGCAAACTTTTGAGCACAACTGTACATAGTATTATGTATCTTACCTGCCAAAGCATTTGTAATTCACTTCAGCTAGTTAAAAGTGGAACTTTACCCATAACTTGATAAAAAATAATGTTCTTTAGCAAGAAACACACAGTACATTCCACATTAAAGTGGTTGTCAAGTCATGACAATCACTTTAAACTACAGGCAAGCCTACAATAAGGCTTACCTGTAGGTCCAGGAAATATCTCCTAAACCTGTATGTTTAGGGGATATTCCCTGTATCTGCATGTGCTGGCGTCATCGGGACATGCGCACTGAAGAATCGTCACCCGGGGTAGCCCAGGGTGCCGTTTCTTCTGTATTCATGACGTAAATGACGGCTCCCGTGTCCATTGGCGGGAGTGACGTCAGCATGGCTCCGCCAATCACAGCGCTGGAGCCGACGCTGTGATTGGACGGAGCCGCAGACCCAGAAGACTGATGTCGCCGGTCACAGCAGTGTGCCGAGACCGCTGCAACAGCGTCGTTCCAAGGTAAGTGTTTCAAAATGAGCTAGTATGCTGCATACTAGCTCATTATGCTTTTGCTTTGCAGGTTTTTTTTTTGGGGGGGGGGGGTGCTGGGGGCGGCTTTACAGCCACTTTAATAATTATGCTATCAACCTAAGTGTATGCTGTAAATTGACTTCAGCATTGTTCCTGTTTCATCTTGCTGGAGGCTGCCATTTTGCTGAAGTCCAAAGCATCAGCAGTAAGTCATAAAATAGGGCTAAAACCTTTGATTTCACAGTTGTAAAAAAACGGTTATATTCCTGAAATGCCAGGATAACTGTCACATTTGCTTGTGTCCTTAAGCAAACTGTCAAACCTTTAAAATGACTGGTGTCACAACTGATCACATGTGCAGCACCATGGCAGTTGCATATCAAACAGAAGCAGCTTCCTTGGCTGTAAAGGATAGAAGGATTTAAATTCTGCTTAAAGGCTTGCAAATGTGCAGAGCAGGAGGAGGCAGTGTACTACTGGATTTTAAAACAGGATAGGCACTTATTTTTAATGTTTTACATAGCTATACCTGCAAAAGGGACCAGCTTGAAGTGATCTTGCAGGACTTAATATGTTACTAAACTCACAACAGTAAAATCTGTCTATATATGCAGAATAGCATGCTGGTTATACTCACTGTAGAAGGGATAATCCTCTGTATTGTGTAAAAAGGCTCTTTGATCCTGTATTGACAGATCCTCCCCTCCTGCAGGGTCACTCTTAGCAAGGCCAGATAATACACAGTAAGGGTAGTACTCCTGCACATGCTCAATTTGGTATCTATTGCTATAGATAACATTTCCTTCGTTGAGCTGAGCTTTTCAGGTCACATGATATTGACATCACACATCTGGGTGTGTATACAGATCTTAAATGACAGCCCAGTCCCTCCCTCCTCCTCCATGCCCAGTAACTAAAAAAAGAACACAGTGGGTGGGATGTCACATCTTGATTGATGGGTGATCCGCCTCCGTGACCATGGTATACAGATAGCCAAAAAGGTATATAGTGGCAGTATTTGAAATGGAGATTCATAAGCTGTGGGCACTGGTGGGGGGGGGGGGGGGGGGTAAACTATTTTCATATTACTGGGTTTAGTAACACTTTAACCACTTGCCGACTGCCCGCTGCAGCGTGACGGCGGCAAGATGGCTCGTTATCGCCAAATGCCGTCACGGCGGCCGCGATGAGTATTGTGGGCGCTCTCGCGTGCTCACTGTGTTCAGGGGGGGGCAGGGAGCGGGTAGGGCGGACTCGATCGCCGCCGGCTACCCGCAATGGCCCCCCTGCAGTGAGAGAACGGAGGTCCGTGTATGTAAACACGGATCTCCGTTCTCATAGAGGGGGAAGGGCGGTGATCACAGGCTTCCTGTATATGGAAGCTGTGATCATCCCCTTTCCCCAGCGAGGGCAGCCCACACACAGTTAGAACACGCCCAGGGAACAGTTAACCCTTAGAGCGCCCCCTGCAGGTTAACCCCTTCACTGCCAATGGCATTTACACAGTAATCAGTGCATTGTTATAGCACTGATCGCTGTATAAATGCCAATGAACCCAAAAAAAGTGTCAAAATGGTCCGACATGTCCGCCCCAATATCGCAGTACCGCTAAAAATCGCAGATCGCCAAAAAAAACCCAGAAATGAATTCTCATCTGTAAATGCGGCCACTTTTGCGCAAACCAATCAATAAACGCCAATTGCGTTTTTTTTTTACCAAAAATATGAGGAAGAATATAAATCGGCCAAAACCGATGAAAAAAAATGTTTTTATATATTTTTTTTTGTGGATTTGTATTTTAGCAAAAAGTAAGACATTTGGGTTGTTTTGCAAAATTGTCACTCTTCTTTTGTTTATAGCAGCGATCAGAAATGACGCAGAGGGGATCAAATACCACCAAAAGAAAGCTCTATTTGTGGGAAAAAAAGGACACAAATTTTGTTTGGGTACAACGTCGCACGACCATGCAATTGTCAGTTAAAGCGATGCAGTACCGAATCGCAAAAAGTGCTCATCCTAAACTGGGAAATCCTTCCGGGGCTGTTGGTTAAAGTGGACGCAAACCATCACACATACCCAGAGAAGTGAAAAGCCTCAGATGATACACAGGGATGAAACAAATCCTCCTACATGAGTTTTACATGACATCTGCTGTCTTCAGCTTTATATATTCTTTAGAAAGTTTTTTTTCTTCCTGTTCAACACTGCAGAGAAGCCTGGGCCAAGACAGCTGATTGGAGGAAAGGCACACACACCCTCTCCTCATAGGTAGAGGCTTTCGGATCTGTTTGTTGAATAGTTCAGCACTGTGCTTATCTATTTATAGCATTCTCCCCAACACAAAACTCTGGCTGCTTTTATCATATGTGACAGAGAACTTGTCAGAAGTAATCAGGCTGATAACAGAAGAACAGAGCAGGAGACAGCTACGGGACATAGTGCTTTGAAGAGAGATAAGAAAACACTGCAGATATATGTGCCCAGCTCAAATTTCATCAATCGGGTTTACAACCACTTTAATTTTCTGACTAAATCTTCACTTTAAGCAATGCAGCTTAGTCCAGGACCTAACTCTGCTTATGATTGAGTTGTGATAAACAGCAGAAGCACACCAAACAGGTCATTCTTCTGTAACCCCCCCCCCCCCCCACTCTGTAAGCATGTTCAATGTTCAGACTGACAGCACTAGTCAAAGCAATAGAACCCCAACAGTGCCAATGAGTGCTGCTGTATAGAGGATTACAGGACAAGAATCTCAATACAGATTCAAGTGCTTCTTCAGGTGTTTGTTTTCTGCAAGTTAAATTTTTAGACCTTGCTTACAATATCTGTTTGGGGCAGAAAAACCACATGGTTTAGGCGCGGTTCTACCACCCCAACTTCTCACCTGTCACATGCTCTCTAAAGAGCTTTCCGAATACGGATCAATCTTCAAAGAACAACTCTATTGTAAACTAGCTCTAAATTCCTGGATTGATTAAATGGTGCGTTAATATCTGCCTGGGGTTCAGTTTTAAATGTACCCATTTATATACAAAATTATGTAAGTTTTCTTATCTTAATCATACAGGTCAGGCCACAGGCTGAATATTCATAGATCTTGAGTTATAGGCTGGTACCTTGACACTGGTGAGCTTTGGAGGACATGTCCTTATAACCTTACTCATCTTTTTTGCTACTGCCCAAGGCTATGGACCTCTTCTCCCTTAGGGTCCTTTCACACATGGGCGATCTGCTTTGACAGACTCCGCTAGCTCAGCAGAGATTGATCCGTTGATCCCCACTGAGCCCGTGGATGACAGATCCATCTCTGCTCACTGTGCAGACACGGACCTGTCAGAGCCCCACTGTCCTCTATGGGAGATCGTATAAAAACAGATCTGCCTGTCCATTTTCATCCGCTTTCATCCGATCTGATCCGCCAGACAGATGGAAAATAGGGTTTCCATCCATCTGAATTCAGCTAACTGGATCGGATAGCGGCGGATGTCAGCAGACATGTTACTGCTGACATCCGTCGCTCCATAGGAGGTGAATGGAGCGTCCGATCAGGTCCACCTGAAACACTGACAGGAGGACCTAATCGGTCCACATGTGTGAAAGGGGCCTTACTGTGAAGTCATTCTAAGCTTAACTAGTTTATCATTTCATTTTGGATTCTTCAATCAACTCTTCCCTGTCTTCCAATACAACAAAAGCAGTGCATTTAGATTGTTGCAACATGAACGTTATGCATTTAACTTGCTTACAGGACACAGCCTACCCTGAATGGTTCTCTTTTCATCCTGCTAGCCAATTCGCTTTGCTTTCCAGTATCCTCAAGTTACAGAAGGGCCATGAATATGAGCTTAAAGGAATAAAAGTGTGTGACTACTGGGATGACCGGCAATACCAGTTCTCCGAGTCTGTAGCTTTGAGGCCTCAGAGTGAAGATTCTACATGTGAACTGTATTGTAATCTACACGTTGTGAATCTCTAAGTAGAGAGTATTTTAATATATGTTTTGTAATGTTTTTTAACGGAATTAAACAAAAACTTTGTTTTACTGATACTCAGTTTCTCCATACATGTCCACAACCACAATTACTGCTGGTGCTATCACATGATTTAGGCTCCATGCACACTGGACGCTATAGGGCTGTTTCAGCGTCGGGTAGGAGACGCTGCTCACAAAACCTGCTATTTGCAGTGTTTTGTAAGCAGCGTTTAGCGGCGTTTTTTAGCTTTTTTTTTTTTACTTCATTGGCTTCCATTGACTGCAAAAAACGCCAGACGCCGATATACCGTTTTTTGGGGTCAGGAGAATGACTTTTGAACGCCAATTCAGGGCGTTCAGATAACAGCCCAAAAACGCCACTGCTGATAAAAGACAATAAACGACTATGTGTGCATGGACACATAGGATAAAATAAAGTGGCGTTTTTGGGCTGTTAAAGAAAACGCCAAAACGACCAAAAACGGTCGTTTTTGAGATACAGTGTGCATGGAGCCTAAAGACGTGGACATATAGCACACACAGTCTTGGTTGCAACTGTTTATGAATCTTTCAGAATAACACCAATCTAAAACAAAGAGCTTTCATTTGAAGGCATGTTATTAATTTCATAATTTCAAGTGAAGTTTTGGCAATTATAAAGAAACTGTTAACACCAAGAAGCAGTTTTGTCTGCAAGTGTGAATACGTGCTTAAGCTAATGAAACTGTAAATGATATGGTAAACATGCAGGCATATTACACTATAACCAGCATTGCAATTAACAAGTTTAAAAAAAAAATAAATAAATAATAATAAAAAAAAAAAAAAAACAGTAAAAGGTATGAAATATATCAGGGGTCTCCAAACGTTCAGAACAGAGGGCTAGTTTATGGTCCATCAGACTTTAGCGGGGCCGGACTGTGGCCACTGGGAGTAGACAAGGTCCCAACATCAAAAAGCAATGCCCCATCTTTGGTGTCAGTGGAAGAAATTATGCCCCATTGTTGGTGTTATTGGGCCCAATTGTTAGTGTCATTGTGAGGGACTGGTCTCATTGGGGGAAATGATGCCCCATTGTTGGTATCCGTGGATAAAAATAGTGCCCCAAGGGCTGGATAAAAGCAAGCAAAAGGCCACATCTGGCCCTCGGGTCACAGTTTGGAGACCACTGAAATGCATGTATAAAACAGAGAAAATAACCAACCTTAAAATGATTAATTGATGGTGCTATATTGAACCCAAGTGTAGGCTCTGTGCCTTGGACAGCACACTCCTGTAGTAAGGTGTGAGATTCTATCAACATACCATATATGACCACAGCCTGGGGGAATATCTTTCCTCCCGACTGAAGTAAGCACCTACAATAAAAATAAAATAAAGGTAAAGCTTGGAATAGTATCATATACGTCAAATAAAAGCATGCAGCTGCACTCTACCAGAGCAATATTCTCAGTTCTATATAAATCAGCGCTGGTCTCATGCTATACAACACAAATGTTCATCATGTGAATGCTCACTACTTATGATACACCAGAAGGGACACAGAGCAGTTAGTTAGTAACTACAATCTGACCACAATTGATCATCCACATGCTGACTGGAATATAATATGGCTTTCTCTAAATTAAATTGCCCAGTTCAGTGTAGACTTACAGTATATCAAAGCACTGAAATCCAGTCAGTTCTCCTCTAAAATGATGTCTGTCATCAGATCTGCACACAACTAGATAAAAACTGGAGATCAGATAGGCAGATTTAATCCAGCTGCTGAATGATTTTTTTTTTTTTGTTCAAACGACTGATGCATAAAAATGTTCAATTACCAAGACCATGCATGCATGGTCAGGCTTCCTGGTCACTTCATGTGATGTATCTAATAAAACTGGTGAAAAAAAAAAAAAGAAAAATTGCCAATGTTCCCAGGTTCATGTTCATCCTGCAATCCACATACATCGGAAGTAGCCTTGCCCAAATGGAAGATCACTAAACGAAAGTGATTGTAAACGTTAATTTTTTTTTTTTTTTTAAACAACAAACATGTCTATACTTCATTGCTCTGTGCAATGGTTTTGCACAGAGCAGCCCCGATCCTCTTCTTCTGGGATCCCTCCCTCTTCATTGGGTGCCCCCACGGAAAGCCGGTTTTCATGGGTCCCAGCAGCTTTTTACCTCCAAGTTACTCGCTATTGTTTTAAATAAACAGTTTGGCGGTTTTACTATGTGTGGCCTCTGTTCTCTAGGAGTGTGGATGCAGCCTGAGCTGTGTAGCCTCTGTCCTCCTCTAGGAGTGTGGATGCAGCCTGATCTGTGTGGCCTCTGTCCTCCTCTAGGGGTGTGGATGCAGCCTGAGCTGTGTGGCCACTGTTCTCCTCTAGCGGTGTGGATGCAGCCTGAGCTGTGTGGCCTCTGTTCTCCTCTAGGAGTGTGGATGCTGCCTGATTGGTGTGGTCTCCGTTTTCCTCTAGGAGTGTGGATGCAGCCTGATCGGTGTGGCCTCTGTTCTCCTCTAGGGGTGTGGATGCAGCCTGAGCTGTGTGGCCGCTGTTCTCCTCTAGGAGTGTGGATGCAGCCTGAGCTGTGTGGCCTCTGTTCTCCTCTAGGAGTGTGGATGCAGCCTGAGCTGTCTGGCCTCTGTTCTTCTCTAGGAGTGTGGATGCAGCCTGATCTGTGTGGCCTCTGTTCTCCTCTAGGAGTGTGGATGCAGCCTGATCTGACATGCCGATCCCTGGAATCACTGGAACCAGAAGTTGGTGTCCTGCTATTGCCATTAATAAATGTCTGGAGGTCTGTTAATTACATGCCTGGCTGATCTCTGTGGTGGGGATCTTTCATATTTGGCAAGATGCCATCCTTATTTGTGGTAAGAGGCACTAGTGTCTTGGTCATCTCTTCAAGATACATTCACAGTTAGTGAATAGTTGAATGTTTTCACTTGTTCCTGGACTTTTTTTTTTTTTTAGAACCGTTACACATCACTGATGTTTTTCAGTTGCTGATTGTGGACTTTTATTTGTGTGGATGCGCACTCATTGTATGTGTATAAAGGGATTTTATTATAACTTACCGTAAAATCATTTTCTCCGAGTTCACCATTACGTGTGGGGTTTATGCTGGTTCCACTAGGAGTTAACTTGGCAGGGAAAAGAAACAGCTGATCCCTCCCATGGGGCCGTCCCCTCTTCCCAGATAAACCCCCTCTATGGAAGCTCACCAGTTAGTACACAAGCCGTACAAACACAGAGCACAGAGGGGTGGGTGCTGCGTCTGTCAGTGAACTCGGAGAAAAGGATTTTACGGTAAGTTTTAATAAAATCCCTTTTTCTCCTATCGTTCACTGACAGACGCAGCTCACCATTACGTGTGGGGATGTCCACAAGCTGTGTAAAAAAGAGGGGTGGGCAAACGCTAACAACAGTACCCAACAGAACCTCTAAGGAGGCGCTAGACGCACCTACACTGCCGCCTGCAAAACTTTGTGGCCAAAAGCAGCATCCGAAGATGCAAACACATCAACTTTGTAAAACTTAGTGAAAGTGTGAACCGAGGCCCAAGTAGCCGCCTTGCACACCTGCGACACCGAGGCCTGGTGTCTAAAAGCCCAGGAAGTGCTAACAGCCTGGGTAGAATGAGCTGTGACCGGAAAGGGGGGGACCTTGCCCCTGACAGAATATGCAAACTAGGCATTTAGACTGGTGAGCTATTCCATAGAGGGGGTTTATCTGGGAAGAGGGGACGGCCCCATGGGAGGGATCAGCTGTTTCTTTTCCCTGCCTAGTTAACTCCTAGTGGAACCAGCATAAACCCCACACGTAATGGTGAGCGCCGTCTGTCAGTGAACGATAGGAGAAATATATATTTGGATATCCAATATATAGTGGGTACTGCTCTGTGTACACTTTTTCACACCAAGCGCAAAATATTTTTTGTATTTTTGTTTGTACATGAACTACACAACATTTTATTGTAAAGGGGGTGTATGGGTTTACTGCTGCAGCCTGGAACTTCATCTAAAAAATTTAAACAAAAGTGACCTGTAAAGCATAAATACAGTATCCAAAACCTCCCAAGTACTCTATATTCTACACCATTTAATTAGGGAACTCTAAAAAAAGAAGTTCAGTTACCTTGCTATTGCTGCTTTTTCCATCACCTCTTGTCTGATCAGGCCACAGGGCTCAACCACATCTAAAATAATGATACTCCATAACTTATCAGATCTTGGCCTCCGTAAAACATCATCAGCTGTATCCAGCTGGTTCAGCCAGAACTCTAGACTTTCTTTAGCCATGCCATTCCTTTCTGCCAGTTTCTGCAGAGCAGCACAATGCTGTTCCTCTTCCACTGAGCTGTAGGATTTTACTTTTCCTAGTTGGGAAGCAATTAAGGGTAAAATGGAAAATCCTTCAGATACGTCAAGGACATAAAGTGCATCTGAGTAATGTTCTTCAGGGGATGATGCACCAATGCTGGCCCAATGGTCTCCTGGTGCCAGGGAAGATATAACTTTATAGATGGCTACCTTGAAGCTCTCATGATATGCAGTGTTGTTTAGGATGGCGATCTCATTAGGATCCAGGATGCACGGTCCTTGCACAATGTCCTCCTGGTAGCTAGTGTGAAGGCTGGCTAAGGCATCACACAGCTCAGTCTCATTTCCAGACAGCATGTTACAAGAAGATGTGCTATGATCAAATTTGCCACCTCTAGAAACCGAGACGAGGTCTAGTCTTAAATAGCAGTTAGGGCAGGAAACATCAACTACTACTATATCCCCAGGGTTCACAAAGTAGCCATCAGCTATAAAAAAAAAAAAAAAAAAAAAAGACAACGACAGAGAAATTAACAGAAGGAACATGATATATAGATTTTACCATTCATTTTGGTAGACAACCTGGGAACAACCTTCTTACCAAATAGAAGCTGAAAAAATTTCAAACTGCAGTAAAACCAGACAGAAGTTCTAATCCTTCCCCAGTATCTTAAACTAAAAAACAAAACAAAGTTTGGCTATTCTAGTTTTAACTGTATTGGGGAAAGGTCAGACCCTCTTCTACATTTTTTTTATTCCCATCTGTTTAACCTCTGGGGAGATTTACCCTCATTATCTGCCTTGGTAACAGAAAGAAAAAATATTTCAAAATGTTATGGTGGTCACTAGCAGAAAGCAAGAAATCTCCAAATAGCGTTCGTTTTTCCACTAACTACTGCAGAAAGTGGGATTTCTATTCACTTCAGTGAAGCAAAAATAACAGAAGTTCTAATCATGTCCCACTACATCAAACACAAGAATACAATATATTTGCTTGGAACTTTACTTTAGATTGAAAAACAATATTTGTTGATGGGATGGGACATTTTTATTCTCACCAGGGACCCCATGTGCATGGGGTGTGTATGATTACCAAGTGTCGTACTTTCCTCCAACAATCCAAAAATATATTGGATTAATAAGCTTCACCCCAAAATCAGCTCTAGTGTGTGGCTGTATGAGCATGGTAGGAACAGTAGACTGCACCTGCCTTTGGGAGCAGGTATTGATATGAATGGTTCTGTGGTCTCTGTAACTCCCTGTGGAATACATGGCTGCAAAACAACCACACTTACCAGGGAGGTTCTGAATAGGGAAGACTGCTTGTTCCCAGCAAGTTTCTTCACTGGGTTCAGTGGACAGATTGTGTTCTTCATCTAAATGCAGGACAAACCAAGTTATAAAACAATCAAGCTGTCCTTGTTCATGGATTTGAACCGGGATCCGGCAGGTCTTTCCAGAAGCAATGCTTTCCAAATCCTGGCAGCAAACCACAAAAAAAATACTTAGTGCATGGAATACCTGTTCTCAACAATATACGCTCTGGAATTGTCCCCTACTCCTTCCATTCTTTATAAATAAAAAGTTAAAAATAAATGGATAAATAAAAATGCATAAAGCATTAGCATTGTCAGACTATGAAAATATAAACAGGAGTAGTTACAATAATGGATTCCCTTCAAAATACATTGAAAGTTATATTTTGACACACACATACATACAGTATATAAAACACAAATACGCACTCTGCAGTTTTAGTAAAATAACCCCTAGTGTGCATTTACTTTTGTGTACACTTTTAGGGCTCTTTCAAACAGGCATTCAGCCCCGTATAGCATAAGAAGTTTATGCTTTTGTACTTGCAATGAGCTGCATGCAGGGAGCCCCGCATGGCTGAGCTTGCCAGGTACAGAGGGTCCGGTGCACAGCCCCCCAATGAAGAGCCTGTGCATCCAGGTCCATGCACCTGTCCCTGCATACTAGCTGGCAGCCTTGAAAATCTGGGAGAGTTGCTTGATGCCAAAAAAAGAGCAAGAAGCACTCACAGGTCTAGTATCGTGCGTTTTGACCAGAAGGGGTAGAACTCAATCCTTCAGACCTGAAGCTTTGACTACTCTCAGGAAAGTCAGCAGTGGCTGTAGGATGGACATGCACAGTAAAAACAATGAAGGGAAGGATGAATTGGAGCCAGAAAGAAAATGCCCTGGTTGAGGTAAAAGGCTAGAGCTCACTTAGGAAGGAAAGACTAGGACTCAATAACATCAGGATCCAGTGTAAGACCAGAAAGAGTTTTAAATACATAAAAAGGCTGCCAAGTTCAATTACTTGCATAGCCAATGTGATGCCAACAAGAAATGCAATCTTGTGCCGAGATGTAGAGTGGGATATCTCTGATTGGTTCAAAAGGTAATCAAAGACTCCCAACAATGGAGAGATTGGATGGTTCAAAGGGTCGTTATTGAGCTGAGAGGACCAAACTGAAATTCCATTGAGTCATGGGAGAACATACAGGGAGAGATCCTGCACAAACGTCCTAACCAAGAAATGGGAAGCCAGCTGTCTCTGAATAACTTTGCAAGCACAGGGGCCTGACCTTTGATGGAACTCAGAGCCAAATGCTAGTCCAGGCCCATCTGTAACAGATGGGCCTGGGGTGAAAGCTCTTTGGGGCTGATTTACTAAAGGAAAATATACTGTGCACTGCAAGTGCAATTTCTCCAAAGCTTAGTAAATGAGGTAAAGTTTCCCTTTGAAAAGAATACTTAATCACATGCAAAGAAAATAAAAAACAGCATTTTTGTTTGTACATGATTGGATGATAGAAACCAGCAGAGCTCCCCCCTCAGATCTAGAGCAAATGCACTTAAAGTGCACACTATATTTGCCTTTAGTAAATAAACCTCTGTCTCACACAGAAAGGTATATCTTGAATGTGCATTGATAGACCTTGCAGGAAGTAGACTTCCTAGCTTTTAAAATTGCGGGAATCACCAATTCAGTGATGCCTCGTCTCGGAATCTGGGCTTCAAATGATAAAAGTCAGCAACTGTGAAGTATGATGGTAAATTGGTCCTTGACACAGAAGATCCAGATGAGCTGGAAGAGCCTATGCAGCATTTACCAGGAGTCTAATCAGATTATTGTATCCGCCCAGGCCAATTTAGAACTAGGGGGATCACCAGAATGACCTCCAACTTGATCCTGTGAAGCAGATAAGGCAGGGGTTTCAGTGGAGGAAAGGCAAAGATCAAGATCAACTGATCCCACTGAGCCACCAGAGCATCCACTGCTTTCACTGGAGGATCCCTGTGCCTGGAAACAAACCTGTCCTGTTATTTTGTTGGATCGAAACAACTAGTACAGAAGTCCACATCTAACGTTCTTAACAGGTCCTGCAAAACCTACAGATGTAGGGACAAGGTTGGCCTTTTCTCAGCAGAGCAGAAAAAAAAAAACCCGTCTCCTAGGACACAACAAAAAAGTGATGTATGGTGCCAGTAGGGGGGCTTATACTGGGCTGGCCACAATTTTTGGCCACGTTTTGTTTGCCAGTGTAATTATCCTGAAGTCAGGAATAAATGCAACTGTTTGAATGACTGTGTCCCTTAACGAACAAGAAAGAGAAAAAATTAATTACATGTAGGTCGATTTCAGCAATCAATGCCAGCTTCGTTTTTTTTTTTAACTTCATATGGAATTGTTTTGTACTACACAGCATATCATCCTATAGTTATTGTAAAGGAAGAATCCAGGAAGTAATACAGTTTACATTTTTCCAGCTTCACATAAAGAGTTAAATCCTTTGGAAGGACTTTGCGTAGAAACGTAGCCTCTAAAGTTTAATAAATTAGACTTCAATAAGCTGATGCTAGTTCCTTTGCAATGGTGGCTGCTGTGGAGATTTTATGAGAAAAACATGGCATTGCTGACTTTTTTTTTTTTTTTTTTTTTTTTTTTTT
>BLSH010185810.1:770204-785993 GCA_018402905.1 Glandirana rugosa
ATATATATATATATATATATATATATATATATATATATATATATATATATATATATATATATATATATATATATAAAAATAAAATATATAATAGATAGAATAGCAATAAACACATACAGCTTTTTGGTTTTACTTCCACTATCAGCAAAGGTAAAAATTGTGCATTCACTCATATCACTTGTGCATTACACATTTGATGTATTAAAAAACATAATAAAGTGACCCACGATGCCCACCTGTGATGTCTACGTATCTCTTGGCATTCCACGGCCATTCCAAATACAACAGCACCGGCAGGTATGACTTGTCCATATGTCTTACCATGCAGGTCTTTGGGCTGAGAGAAATAAAAAAAGAAACTTGTATGAAAACAACTTAGACAAAGAGGTTACGCTAAGTAAGGAGTAGCGTTATAACAAGACCTCTCCAACACCTTTATTGGAAGCACTTGGGGAAAGTAATATTTAATTTGCTAACCTTTGGTTCTAAAAGTAAGTTTTTCCAGGCATGAATTAGAGTTTCCAGAATACCTTCACCAAACAAACCAGCATCCACAGTTTCTGTGACAACAAGTGAAACCCTGAAGAAAACCAAAAGCATAAATAACAGCACAAACACAACATATGCACCCATAAAACAAAAGGGCAACTCCACAACCAACAGATTGCTTACATAGTTCACCCATCTCCTATTCACGGCCACAAGCATACAGTATCACTATAAGATTGGACGTGTCGATTTGCAGAAGTGATTTTTTTTTTTTTTATTTAACTGAGAGACTAAATAAAATAGAAGGATTTTGGCTACAAAACAGAGGGGTCAGCTGCCATGTGAATCTGTGCCAACAGTTCAGCAACAGGGAAGAGCATTATGTGACCTTAACAGGGCTCTTCCTAATCAGTCTGGTTTGTGTGATCATTAAGCGTGGTACACACGGGTCGAAAACCGGCTGATTACTTTCGGTCAGTGTGTACAGCTGCCTGTTCTAAAGAAGCCAGTCTAACAAACGGTCTAATGTTGTGTCGAACAGACGTGCTGAAAATGCAGCATTCGATCAGAGCTCGCAGCCAATGGTTGTGAAATCGGTTCAGTGTATTCCGGTGGGGAAGTGGGGAGAGATAGAATACATTGGAGTTGATTTATTAAAACTCAAGAGTGCAAAATCTGGTGCAGCTGTGCATGGTAGTCAATCAGCTTCTAACTTCAGCTTGTTCAATTAAGCTCTGACAAAAAACATGGAAGCCGATTGGTTTCTATGTAAAGCCGCACTCTAGTTTTAGTAAATAAATCCCAAAATGTCTCAGCAGGAGATCACTGCATCAACTTTGCTTGTGTTGATGCAGTGATCTGTCTGGTTTTTTTTGTTCAGTTTAGGAGATATTCACCTTGCATGCAGTCGCTGACGTCAGCTGCGCATGCTCTCTGAAGGTCCGGCATACCTGGATACTAACATTTTTAAGTAAAGTTGATCCAGGGTGAATCCGATTGCCTCTCGGGGGATCAGGAAGCAATTTTTTTCCCCCGTTATAGCAAATTGGATTACGCTTTGCTGGGGTTTTTTTTGCCTTCCTCTGGATCAACTGTGGGTGAAGAATTGTATATGGGATTGTATAGTTATATATAATTTTTCCATTTTTTTTTTTTTTTTGGTTGAACTAGATGGACCTGTGTCTTTTTTCAACCTGACTACATAACTATGGACCTTGCCGAAACGGCATGCGTGGAAGTGATATCACCGGGGCCCTGGCCACTCAAAGCACCGGAGCCGCAAACCTGGAAGAAATGCAGAGGAAACATGTCAGCTCCCTCAGCTGTGACCGGGAGGCGGTGCGGGGGCTTCATTCTAAGGCAGTGTTCCCCAACCCAGTCCTCAAGGCCCACCAACAGGTCATGTTTTCAGGATTTCCCTCAGATGAATCAGCTGTGGTAATTACTAAGGCAGTGAAACTGATCAAATCACCTGTGCAAAATAATGGAAATCATGAAAACATGACCCGTTGGTGGGCCTTGAGGACAGGGTTGGAGAACACTGTTCTAAGGTATTTCATAATGAGCTAGTATGCTAATGAGTTAGTGCTCATTATGCCTTTGTCTAACTGATTTTTTTTTGTAGGGCAACCGCTTTAACCTTTCAACGGGCTGACTATAAAGCACACACATGCATTTGATTAGTTGCATTTCACTGATCAATGCTCCTTTAACAGCCTTATTAAACCCCAACTCCACTCAACCTGGAAAACTGCTATGGTTAAGTGAATAGAAATCTCCCTAACAGGACACCAGCCTAACAATCAGATTTATGGTTTAACCTCTTCCTTACTGGGCACTTAAACCCCCTCCTGCCCAAACCAATTTTTGGCTTTCAGCGCTGTCGCATTTTGAATGAGAATTGCGTGTTTGTGCGACGTTGTACCCAAACTAAATTTATATCATTTTTTCCCAACAAATAGAGCTTTCTTTTGGTGGTATTTGATCACCTCTGCGTCATTTATGATCGCCGCTATAAACAAACAAAGAGCGATGATTTTGAAAAAAGGACAATATTTTTTTACTTTTTGCTATAATAAACATCCAAAAAAAATAAAAAATTATTCAACAGTTGTCACAATTAAAATATATATATATATATATATATATATATATATATATATTTTATTAATAATAATAATAATAATAAATAATAATAATAATAATACGGACGTGCGGGGCTCCACCCACCCGGCTACATCATTAATTTACAGAGTTCTGTTAATGAGAGAACTACAAGTACTGACAGCATTTGTGGCTGTCGGCTTGTAGTTATCAATGAACTACCAGGGCGCTGTTCAGCTCTCTAGGTAGTTAATTAAAGCGGAGTTCCACCCATGTAAAAGTCAGCAGCTACAAAAAGTGTAGCTGCTGATTTTTAACAATCGGACACTTACCTGTCCCTCGTTTCAGCAATGTGGTCACCCGAGGGCTCGCCGGCGCCGCCAAGGGGAGGGGGGTGAAGAGCGAGCCCTCGGGTGACCACATTGCTGGAGCGAGGGACAGGTAAGTGTCCGATTGTTAAAAGTCAGCAGCTACACTTTTTGTAGCTGCTGACTTTTAACAATCGGACACTTACCTGTCCCTCGCTCCAGCAATGTGGTCACCCGAGGGCTCGCTCTTCGCCCCCCCTCCCCTTGGCGGCACCGGCATCATAGGTGTGGGCACCCAGCTTTGGCTTCAAAGCCGGGCACGCACTATGCATGTGCGACTCACGCTGCGCCTTGTGAATGGCCGGCGTATCTTCTGGGACCTGTGACGTGTCCCAGAAGATAGTCAAGGGAGGGGAGGGAAGGTGGACTTCCTTCCTGGAGCTGCGGCGACAAGGGAGGAAGTGGACCTGGGACCCTGTGAAAACTGTCATTTCGTAACTGCCTGCCGTAGGAGGTACTAGCACTCAGCTTACACTGACAGTCTGCAAGAGTCCTGCATTGCAATGCATTACAGGCTCCTAGTAAAATAAATAAATTATTTTTATTTACAAAAGGTGTAACTTTAATCATTCTCCCTTATATCCAAAAAAGTTTCTTTAAAGTTAAACTTTAAATCAGCCAATTTAAAATCTTTTGATCATTAGGCTTCTCCTCACCTGCATCCGTAAATTAGCCAATATGTTATAGTCACCATATACATTCATGCCATCCACTACGAACAAGAAACAGGAAGCTTAAGAATTTTAAATGGAAAGTCAACCAGTTTTGAATGTGGAGCTTACAATGTCAAAGTTGCTGAATTAAGAACTGTCTGTATTGCCAATCGGGTTCAAACTTGCATTGAAAAAGACAGTTATTGAATAAAAGTCTGAATCTGATTGATTGCTTTGTGGCAACACTTAGAGTACCTATTGCAGACAACATGCTGCTTCCTCTGGCACTATCTGTCACATACTTTTCAGGGATGTGCTCGGGAACTTGTATATCATGAGACTTCATGTTCAGGAGCTTGATCTCCTCTTGCATTTGATTGGCTGCCACCACCTCACGGGCCAGGTCATACATTGTTCTGGAGAGTTCGCAGGCATAAACATGAGGAGCACCCGCTCTTTTGGCAAACATGCTAAAGTAGAAAAACAACAGAGATACATAGGGAAAACATATTACACTCAGATGACTGAACTTTTTAACCCCCCAAAAAAATCCAGCCGAGAGTCCAGCTAGAAACCACACAATATATACAATTAGTCCTTTAAACTGGATCCCTTTTTGAATGGTCTCTGTCTGACTGGAATTTAATGCTACCATTGCTGGCATTCTAAATAATTGATTTAATTTGTTTATTCATTAACACTGAAATGGCACGGTCATACCTTACAGGTACTTGTCATTCTGCAGCAGGCAATGGGGAAAGCAAGTGGGGGAGGAAAAGGAACTTGGTTGTGTCTCAGTAACTCACTATATTGTGAGGCTACAGGATAAAGCTACTACCCTGTAGTAGAACTTGCAACTTTTGAAAAAGTCAGCAATGTCTACTTCAATATTTTTATCATGTTAGGTTCCCCATTTGCTGAAAGCACTTGACACGTTTAGAAGGCAGGCTGCGTTTCATTATTTTGATCAGGCCAAGATTACCAGCTGTGGCCATAGTGAAGAGGATGGGACCTACAGGCACAGGCTTTTAACTGGTCATTTCTGTCATTTGGCAAAATAGCATTGTTGTTTAAACACTACTTTGTGGTAAAAGTCAACCTTCTTCTGCTGCTGACTGTCAAATAGCATAGCAACAAAAGCCTATTCTGCAAGCATGAGCATATATGTAGTATATGGAAGAAAAAGTCTGTTACAGGCATTTTCTTTTAAGATCCAGAATCTAAAGCTTCCTTTCCCAATAAGATGGAGACAGTGAGAAGGATGAAAAGGCCACCACACTGAGACATTTTCCCATAATCCTCTGTAGACATAAATCAATAAAATGCCAATATATTTTGGAGAAACCTTAGGATTCCGGTACCAGTGCCAATATCCAGCACAGATCTGCAGCCAGCTTGAATGGCCTTCTCAATAGCTCTCTGATACATCAGGTTCCTCTTCTTGTCATTAAGCATAATAAAATGCCAGCGTTCCACCAACCAGTTGGCCACACGATGGAAATTTTCTTTGGCATCAGCACTGTCTGGGTTAAACTTCAAGGCTTTGTAGAAATAATCAGCTGCTTCATCTCGAAAACCTAGCCTGTATCCAAAATGTACAACATTAGCAATGCTTACTGATATTACTATACAGAGAACAAAAAGAAAAAAAAGTGTTATATGCACCTTTGCTAACCAATCAGATCACATCAAGGACAAGCGAGTGTTATGGTTAGGACTAAGATTACAGGGATGGTTAGTGTGTTAGGGTTAGGCAGTGGCGGCTGGTGACATTTTAGGATTTGGGGGGGGCGCCAGACCTGCCCTTCCTTTTTGAACCCTCCCACTTCGTCCCCTGTATTCCACATATTGTGTCAGGTGTATACAGCCCGGCATCACAGGACAGAGTATACAGCCCCAGCATCACAGGGACAGGTTTATACAGCCCCAGCATCACAGGGACAGGTGTATACAGCCCCAGCATCACAGGGACAGGTGTATACAGCCCCAGCATTACGGGACTTAGTATACAGCCCAGCATCACAGAACAGGGTATACAGGCCCCAGAATCACAGGACATAGTATACAGCTCAGCATAACAGAATACAGTATACAGCTCAGCACCACAGGACAGATTATACAGCCCCAGCATCACAGGACAGAGTATACAGCCCCGCATCACAGGACAGGGTATACAGCCCCGCATCACAGGACAGGGTATACAGCCCCAGAATCACAGGATAGAGTATACAGCTCAGCATTGCAGGATACAGTATACAACTCAGCATCACAGGACAGAGTATACAGCCCCAGCATCACAGGACAGAGTATACAGCCCCAGCATCACAGGTAGGGGTATATAGACAGTATCACAGGTGGGGTATGTAGCCAGTTACACAGGTAGAGGTATGTAGCTAGTTACACAGGTATGGGTATGTAGCCAGTTTCCTGCTTGTCCACAAACTTAAGCATAGTAAGCACAATTTACTATGCTTCAGTGATAAATGGGCACAGGAGTGATTGGTACCCATTGCTCGCTGCGTTCATTCAGGAGGGGCCAGTAAATTACATATTTACCAGCCTTTTCCCCTGCTCTCCATCCTGAAACATCCCCTTGTGTGCCCACAGCAGCTGCCGATGGAAGAGGAGAGAAGGGAAGCCGGCAGCGATGCGGGGGAAAGGGGAATACGGGGGCCCAGACAGCACATAGAAGGGGCGCATGTGCTAGAACTAATCCCATTGCAGTGCAGACGGAGGGGGAAAGAAGAGGAGAAGCTGGCAGTGCTGCAGGGGGGAGGCAGTAGAGAATCAGTGTCTGCAATAAGATGGTACAACCAGCCCTCTTGCTCAGCAGGTGCTGGGGCCCCCCCCTTTGAACTGATGGGACCTGGGTCCAGTACAGGAGGGCTGGCTGTACTGCCTCATCAGCGGCCCTGGCTGTATGAGGAGTTTTTCAGTGTTTGTGCAAGTGTTTTTTTATCAAAATTATACTTAAACAAAAGCTTATAGCTGATAAACGCTGAATAGCCATGTTTTTTGGCATTTTTTAAAGCATAACTCCACTTTTGTTGAGAAGAAAGCATTCCCCTCTGGGTGTTCAATGTACATTGCAGGGATTTTAAAAACCTTTGTTGCAGATTCCTACCTTTTATTATTCTGAAGAAATCACTGCTTGTTCCTCCGTGCTGAGTGAATCTAATGGGAGTGGTTTCATAATTATCAACCAGCTGCTAATGGCAGGCAGGCTTCTAATGAAAAAGCTGCTGGGCCTGCATCCCTTTAGATGCGTTTTCCAATTGGGAGTATCTCACCAAAAATGACATTTTTGTTGCAGGGGATGCCTGAAATCTGACTTAGTGCAGACTTTTGGGAAAATCAGTGAGCCAATCACACAAGCAGGAAATTATGTTTCTGGGGGGTGATCAATACACACTCTGTGTACAGAACAACTCCAAGTAGTCATATTGTATTGCATTTTCAGAAAATTACAGAGCTGCAGATTGAAAAGGAAAGGTATTTTCTCTTACGTTCACTGACAGATGCAGCCCTTCATAGACAAGTGGGGTTATATGCACATCCTACCAGGAGTAGACCTAGGCAAATAGAAAGAAAGCAAGCTGGCCCCTCCCAGGGGGCCGTCCTCACTCTAACATATAACGCCCCTGCTCTGCATGGCATATCAGTTTTATTATGCCTAGTGTAAGGAGTTAGACCTGGTTCCCTTATGGGATCTGCGGTTCCCCATTTTTTTGATGCTTTTTTGCTTTTACTCAAGCTATCTGATGAAGACTGCTATCAAGAAGCCGGCTGGGGCATAGAGGATATCCAGAATCCTGAACTTTTCCCAGCACGGCCGACAGATGCGAGCTACCCTTAGCCTTGGGGGGGGGGGGTCCGCCACGTCGTGCCCATTCCGTGCAGGTGGCCAGTGGGTGATCCCCACTTGCGCCCAGTGACCGGACTCTGTTCCCGTCCAGGGGCCTTGGCCTGCAGCATCCCTCTCTGGCAGTGGGAGGAAGGTCTGCAACCGGGTGGCTACCCGCTACGCCCGTCGGATTGGTGAGTGACCCCCTCTCCCCCCCCCTAGGAGCGCGGGGGGGGGGGCCTGGGCGTATTTTAGCGGTTTAGGCCAGCCGGTGGAGGGTTTCTTCTAGAGCTCAGGTCCCCCCTGGGTGTCCGCTCTCCCCTCCTACACCCCCCCTTCCCCCGCACCGCACCCCCCACTTTAGAGTCGCCATGCGGCGATCCGCCGCCATTTTGCCGTAGCCGCGGCCATTTTGTTAGTGATTTTGGCCTCTAGTGAAACGAACGGCGGCCATTTTGCTGTAGTCGCGGCCTGTATTACAGGCTTTTAGCCTCTTGTGACCGCTCAGCGGCCATTTTGGACAGGCTCTCTGACTGGCGGTTACTAAGCACTCCTACTGGGATGCAGCGCTTGAGAGGCAACTAACATCAAGTATAGCTGGGCTCTCCCTGGGGTGCTCGCAGCGGTGGGTGCAGTCCTCCTGGGTTGATCTGTGGGGCAGCAGTGGGGCTGTATTGTGGGTGTGCCAGGGTTTTTCTGCCTGTCAGAATCCAGTGGTGCAATGGCGGCTGAACCTGAGGGTCCTTCCAAGGAGGAACCAGTGGAAGCGCAACCTGCGCTGGGGACTCTGGTGTCCCTGGACCAGTTGAGATCAGTATTTGGGGAATTTTTTCCCCGGGAGGTGCCATGCCTTGCTAAGGGGGCCCCTAAAAAAACATCCTTCTCCACCTTCATCGGGGAGGAGTCTGAACCGGAAGTGGCCTCGGTGGTCACGGGGACCCCCGTAGGAGCTCTCAGAGGGTGAGCTGGGGCTCTCGGACGGTGAGGAAGACCAGGGGGCCTCGGTAGCGTGTGAGAAGGAGCTGGTGGCCGCACTGATCGCTAATATTCGTGCGTCTTTGCGACTGGACCAAGCAGGGGAGTCGCAGGAGACTGCATACGTTTGTGGGTCTGCTAAGCCACCTAGGTCCCCTAGGGCTTACCCTTATGATCAATTCTTTGACCATCTGGTCTATAAGGAATGGCAGCGTCCGCAGAATTCCTTCGCCCTGCTCAAACGTTTTGTGGTACGCTACCCATTTGAGGATAGTTTTGTGAAGAAGTGGGCATCCCCCGTAGTGGACCCTCCGGTGGCTCGCCTGAATAAGGCAACGACCATCCCCTTGGAGGGGTCTCCCTCTTTTAAGGATCCGGCCGATAGACGGATGGAGGCGGTGTCCAAAGCACTGTTTGTTGGCATTTGTCGGCGGGGTCGGCCATGAGACCAGCTCTGGCGGCGCAATCCCTTACAGAGTGTGCGACCGAGTTGCACAACGGGTTGAGATGTGGGAGGTCGCTTGAGGCGTCGCAGCGAGCAGAGCATCTGATAGAGGGTCTTCAGTACCTGTGTGATGCAGCTTTGGACCTACTTCCCATGTTGTCTAAAATGTCTGTTTTCGCAGTCATTATCAGACGGGTGCTGTGGTTACGCTCTTGGTCGGGGGACCATGCGTCTAAGAAGGGTCTCACGGATCTCCCGTTTCAGGGTGGTCGACTCTTTGGGGCGCAGTTGGATGAAATCATTAAGGATTTCACTGGCGGGAAGAGTACTTTTCTCCCGGAGCCCAAGCGGCGGGAGTTCCGCCGTAAGCTGGGTCCTACTTCTTCGGGTCAGAAGTGTTTTTTTTCGTGTGCCCGGTGCAGCGGGCAAGGGCTCAAGGCCCGGCAAGTCTGCTTCGGGGCCCGGTAAACGGCCCTGGCAGCGCAAGAGCGAAAAGAAGGAGGATAAGTCCTCCACCGCATGATGGGCTGCCCCCACTCGATTCTCGGGTGGGGGGACGTCTTCTGGGGTTCGCAGACAGGTGGACTGCCCGCATTTCCGACCGGTGGGTGCAGGAAGTGGTGTCCTCCGGGTACAGGATAAAGTTCAGCACTCTACCCCCAGACAGGTTCTTCCCATCGAACTTAAGACTCCCTCAGGGGCGTCGGGAGGCTCTCCTAGAAGCAGTTCAGTTGCTCTCCGAACAAGGGGTAATTGTGCCGGTACCTCCGCTGGAAGGGTTCCGCGGCTTCTATTCAAATCTTTTTGTGGTACCCAAAAAGGGTGGAGTCAGGCCAGTTCTGGACCTAAAAGCGCTAAACCACTTTGTGAAGGCGTGAAAATTCAGAATGGAATCTGTCCGTTCGGTCGTGGCCGCCCTGCACCAAGGGGATTTCATGGCGTCTCTGGATATCAGGGACGCGTACCTCCATGTTCCCATTTGTCTCCGGCACCAGCGCTTCGTGGTGGGAGATCTACATTACTAATTCGTGGCACTTCCCTTCGGTCTGGCCTCGGCTCCTCGGGTGTTCACCAAGCTGGTGGCCCCGGTGCTGGCGCTGTTGAGGCAGAGAGGCATCGTGGTGGTAGCTTACCTCGACGACCTACTCCTGAGAGCGGAGTCTGCCTCGGCTCTGGAGAACGTGGCTATCACCATGGACTCGTTGAAAGACTTCGGCTGGCTGATCAACCTGCAGAAGTCGACGTTGACCCCGTCCTGTCGCCTGGAATACCTGGGTCTGATTCTGGACACGGAGCAGGCGAAGGGGTTTTTACCTCCGGCCAAGTTACTGACCTTGCAAGCAGCGGTGCGAACCCTGCTGTCATGCCAGTGGTCCTCCTTACGGTTCTGTATGCGGGTGTTGGGGCTCATGGTTTCAGCCTTCGAGGCGATACTTTATGCCCAGAGTCACACTCGGCTCCTACAGCGAGCGATTCTGTCACGGTGGGACAAGTCTCCGCTGTCCCTGGACCAGCTGATCAGATTGGATCATCAGACCAGAGGATCGTTGGCCTGGTGGCTTCGGGCCCCAGCTCTAACACTGGGGAAGTCTTTCCTTCCCCTGAATTGGTCGATAGTCACGACGGACGCCAGCCTATGGGGGGGGGGGGGGGGGGGGGTCCTGGGGCAACTATCTGCTCAGGGCCGTTGGTCGGTGCAGGAATCCCGCCTTCCAATCAATGTGCTGGAGTTGAGGGCGATCAGGCTTTGCCTCTCCCACTGCACGGTAAGGCTGCGCGGCCTCCCGGTTCGGGTTCAGTCGGACAACGCCACAGCAGTACGTGAACCATCAGGGCGGAACGAGGAGCTCGGCAGTGGCTGCGGAAGTGGCTCTCATTCTGAGATAGGCAGAACTTCACGTGCCGGCAATCTCCGCCATTTACATTCCGGGCGTAGAAAATTGGCAGGCGGACTTTCTCAGTCACCAGACGCTGGATCAGGGGGGACGGTCCCTATATCCAGAGGTGTTCCGCCAGATTTGCCACAAGTGGGGCACGCCAGACGTGGACCTCATGTCGTCCAGGTTCAATCACAAGGTGCAGACCTTCGTGTGCAGGACAAGGGACCCGCTGGCGGCCGACACGGACGCATTGGTAGCGCCTTGGGGTCGGTATCGGCTCCTGTACACCTTCCCTCCTTCTTCCTTCCTCGGCTTCTGCGCAAGATAGAAGCAGAAGGGGGTTCTGACAATCCTGGTAGCTCCGGATTGGCATCGGCGCCCTTGTTACGCCGACGGGGTGCGAATGGTGACAGATGTTCCCTGGCGTCTTCCGTTGCAAGAAGATCTCCTGTCACAGGGACCCATCCTGCACCCTGCTTTGATGGCTTGGCTATTGAGTCCCAGGTGTTGAGGGATAGGGATGTCGCTGACTCCGTGATCCCTACCATGCTTAACCACTTCCCGCCGGGCGCATAGACAAATGACGCTGGGCGGGTGGTTCATTATCCTGACTGGACGTCTATTGACGTCCTCAGGATAATCCGCGATCGTGCGCCCCTGGGGGCGCGCATCGCGTCGATCGGTGATGCCGTGGGTCACTCTGACCCACCGCATTACCGACCGAGGTAAAAGGCTTCGATCCGAAGCCTTTTACCATGTGATCAGCCGTGACCAATCACGGCTGATCACAGTGTAAATAGGAAGAACGGGGGGGGGCTGCACTGAACGTTTATCAGCGCAGCCACCCTCAGGATCACCCCCACTGGACCACCAGGGAGCCGGATCAGGACCACCAGGGAGCCCCCCTCCCGGACATCGCAATGAGGCTGCCCAGGACCACCAGGGAAGGTGCACAGAGGCCGCCCAGGACCACCAGGGAGCCCCCACTAGACCACCAGGTAAGGGCAATATTATGCACTGTAGGGATGGTGCCAGTGCCATCCCTATCAGTGCTTGTTCCACCAGTGCCCACCACTGCCACCTATCAGTGCCCACCTGTGCCACCTATCAGTGCCCACCTGTGCCACCTAAAAGTGCCCATCAGTGCCACCTAAAAGTGCCGCCTATGAGTGTCCATCAGTGCTGCATATTAGTGCCACGTATCAGTGCCCGTCAGTGTTGCTTGTCAGTGCCACCCATCAGTGCTGCATATGTGCCCCATCATCAGTGCAACGTTATCAGTGCTACCTCATCAGTGCCAAACTGTACTGCCTCATCAGTGCCCATCAGTGTAGCCACATCAGTGCCCGTCAGTGAAGGAGAAAATGTACTTTATACAAAGTATTTTGTGACAGAAACAAAGAAAAAGGTTTTGTTTTTTTTTTCAAAATTTTCGGTCTTTTTTTTTTTATAGCACAAAAAATAAAAACCGCAGGGGTGATCAAATACCACCAAAAGAAAGCTCTATTTGTGGGAACAAAATGGTGCAGCGTCGCACGACCGCGCAATTCTCATTCAAATCGCAACAGCACTGAAAGCTGAAAATTGGTCTGGGCAGGAAGTGTTCTAAGTGCCCGGTATTGAAGTGGTTAAAGCGCCCAAGTGTACTTCGCGCAAGATTTATCATCACACCTGGAATGCCTACATTGTCTGGTGTGAGGCGGGGGGTTGGAACCTTCGCTCTTACGTTGTGCCCCGGGTCCTGGCCTTTTTGCAGCAAGGCCTGAATAAAAAAAATTGGCCTCGAGTACTCTTAAGGGTCAGATTTCGGCTCTGGCGATTCTTTTTCAGTGGCCTTTGGCGTCGCATTCTTTGATTCATACATTTGTACGCCATGTGGCTCCTCAGATACGGTCGCCTTTGGCGCCGTGGGATTTGAATTTGGTGCTTTCTGTTCTGCAGAAACCGCCAAATGAGAAGATCAGGGATATTCCCTTACAATTGCTGCCGCAGAAAGTGGCCTTCTTGGTGGCCATTACATTCACTAGGCGGGTGTCTGAGTTGGCAGCGTTGTCCTGCAAGACTCCTTACCTAGTCCTTCACAAGGACAAGGCGATCTTGCGCCCTTCTCCTTCGTTTCTGCCGAAGGTGGTCTCTTTTCACATTACTGAAGATATTGTTCTTCCTTCCTTATGTCCGCACCCGTCGCATCCCAAGGAATTTGAGTTACATTCTTTGGATGTCGTGAGGGCTTTACAGGTGTACTTGGAGGCTACAGCTCCTTTTCGGAAGTCTGATGCGTTGTTTGTGCTGACGGATGGTCCGCGCAAAAGGATTGGCGGCCTCGTCGGCTACTGTCTACCGTTGGATCAGGCAGACCGTGACCCATGCGTATACTGTTCAGGGCAAAGTCCCCCCTTTTCCAGTCACGGCTCATTCCACCAGGGCAGTTAGCACTTCCTGGGCTTTCAGACACCAGGCTTCAGTGTCACAGGTGTGCACGGCGGCCACTTGGGCCTCGGTGCACACGTTTACTAAGTTTTACAAAGTTGATATTTCAGCATCTGCGGATGCTGCCTTTGGCCGCAAAGTTTTGCAGGTGGCGGTGTAGGTGTGGTTGGCGCCTCCTGAGAGGACTCTGTTGGGTACAGTTGTTATTGTTTACCCACCCCACTTGACTGACACAGCTTTGGGACATCCCCACTTGTCTATGAAGGGCTGCGTCTGTCAGTGAACGTAAGAGAAAAAGGGATTTTATTAAGAACTTACCGTAAAATCCTTTTCTCTGAGTTCACTGACAGACGCAGCACCCACCCCTCTGTGTTGCGTTTGCACGGCTTGTTACGAACTGATATGCTATGCAGAGCTGGGGGGGGGGGTTATATGGGAGAGAGAGGACGGCCCCCTGGGAGGGGTCAGCTTGCTTTCTTTCTATTTGCCTAGGTCTACTCCTGGTAGGATGTGCATATAACCCCACTTGTCAATGAAGGGCTGCGTCTGTCAGTGAACACAGAGAAAAGGATTTTACGCTAAGTTTTAATAAAGTCCCTTTTTTTAATAACATTCAATATATGACTTTTGTCACAATTGTATACGCTATATTAATTTTTTCTTTATTAGCCATTTTTCTTCCCCACGAAAGTGGAGCTACCCTTTAAGCTTTTTTTCAGAGTTATTGTGTTAGAGTGTTTTTACAGCTGAAAAACTCCTCTCAAAACCCACTAGGTTCTAGGTTTTTTTTCCAGCCAGAAAATGCCCCTGCCAAAAACTGCTGATAACAGCCTATGTGTGAATGAACTCCAGCTAACACATTATAATCAGTTACAGCAAAGTTTTTTTTCTTTTGGGATAAAGGTTTTACAAAAATAATTAAAAATATGAAACTTGTAAGCACCCCAGTCAGTGTTAAATGGTTTGGCTCAACCCTTTAGCTGACACTTTTGCTGGACAACTTAATCTGTTAACCACTTCAGCCCCGGAAGGATTTCCCCCCTTTAGGACCAGAGCCCTTTTTGCGATTCGGCACTGCGTCGCTTTAACTGAAAATTGTGCGGTCGTGCGACGTTGTACCCAAACTAAATTTGCGTCCTTTTTTTTCCCACAAATAGAGCTTTCTTTTTGTGGTATTTTATCACCGCTGCGTCATTTCTGATCGCCGCTATAAACAAAAGAAGAGTGACAATTTTGCAAAAAAACCCAAATTTCTTACTTTTTGCTAAAATACAAATCCAAAAAAAAAAAAATATAAAAAAACATTTTTTTTCATCGGTTTTGACCGGTTTATATTCTTCCTCATATTTGTGATAAAAAAAAAAAAAATATCCCAATCGCGTTTATTGATTGGTTTGCGCAAAAGTGGTCGCGTTCACGGATGATGAGAATTTTTTACTAGTAATGGCGGCGATCTGCAAATTTTTAGCGGTACTGCAATATTAGGGCGGACGTGTCAGAACATTTTGACACTTTTTTGGGACCATTGGCATTTATACAGCGATCAGTGCTATAAAAATGCACTGATTACTGTGTAAATGCCATTGGCAGTGAAGGTGTTAACCTGCAGGGGGCACTCTAAGGGTTAACTGTGTTCCCTGGGCGTGTTCTAACTGTATGGGGGCTGCCCTAGCTGGGGAAGGGAAGTGATCACAGCTTCCATGTAGAGGAAGGCTGTAATCACAGCCCTTCCCCCCCTCACAGAACGGAGGTCCGTGTTTACTTACACGGACCTCCGTTCTTTCACTCCGGGGGGGGGGGGGGGGCATCGCGGGTGGCCGGCGGATATCGAATCCGTCGCACCCGCTCCCTGGCCCTCCCCGGACACAGTGAGCGCGCAGGCGTGCCTCCGGCGGCGCGCGCTCACTGTGCACGATCTCGCAGCGGACGTCAAATGATGGCGTTTTGCACAGAGGAGCCACTCTGTCGCCGTCAATTGCCGATCAGCGTAGTCTTGCACTTGCGAGTTTTTTCGGACGAAAACCGTACTAATTATACAAAAATCAGACGTTATGCTCAAATCCGACAAAAATGTTATCGTCTGCACATGCAGCTTTTAAATAGATGTAGGTGTGGACGCGCTGCGAATACATAACTACACACTTCATGTATAAATACCAATGATAAGCAGGTGAATAAACTTCAAAGCAAAGTGCTGCTGTGCTGAATGGCTGGATAATCGGAAGTCAAATAACAGATAAAATATATATAGAAATCTTGTCCACAAGAACAATATAAAGATAAGACAATCAATGTGCCCACTGTGATCATAAAAAGAAAAATGCCAGAAATTACAGTGTGCAATAAAAGTAGTATACACAGTCCGCTTTTGTCTTCTGAAAAAAAAAAAAAAAAAAAAAAAAAATTGGCTGTCAAAACGGAAAAGAGAATTAAAAGTGGACCGCTGGACGGGTGACAAATACATAAATAAAAAAAAGGTTAAAAGAGATTTCGGGGCATGTGCGCTACCCTTAAAAGTATGCTGCCGGTTAGAAGACTAAAAGACTAGCAATCATACCACGAAAACTGTCGGTTAAAAAAAAAAAAAAAAAAAAAAAAAATT
>BLSH010185810.1:786003-806311 GCA_018402905.1 Glandirana rugosa
AAAAAAAAAAAAAAAAAAAAAAAAAATTGGCTGTCAAAAGCACCATACTAACGATCAGAAAATCAGAAGATTGGCCGTCGTATGAAAATTCCCATCGCGTGTACGGGGCTTTAGAGAAAATTGGAAAAAAAATAAATACATAAACAGTGGGCAGGTCGCCAGGTGAAAATTAAGAGAAAAGGCCAAAAAAAGAAAAGAAAAAAAAAAAAAAAAAAAAAACACCACACATCCAAAAACTTGCAAGATGAAACAACAAATGTTTGTCTTTGGGTTTAAATATTGCTTCAAGGGTTCGTTCACACCATGCTCTGCCTTGATCTACATAGAATAACCCAGGATCTACATAGAATAACCCAGGCTCAATGCAAGGGCACACAGAAACAATTGTCTTCTATGTGCCCTCCTCACACCATACATGTGCTTTGGTGGGAGTTAGGGAAAAAAAAATGCAAAATGCACAATGCGTTACACCATCCCTACATAAAAACACCAGACTTGAAAATTGTATTTGGTGAAAAAAAAAAAAAAAAAAAAAAAAAAACTTTACAAAGCACAAAAAAAACCCCATATACTAAAAACACAATTCTAGCATTGTTAGCATTAATCAGTAACATTGTTGATTATTGCAAAGCAAAGTATTTCTCACCTGAAGAGTTGCTCACCCATGCTGTTACAAATAACATCATCCTTTGGATAAAGCTCAAATGCTTGCTCATAGCAGTTAAATAAATCTTGATTTCGGTTTAAAGCATAAAGCTCTTCAGCCCATTTGAATAGTGAATACTGAAAGGTTTCCTGTAAAAAAACGAAAAAATAAATAAATAAAAAAGGAGAGCGGACATAAGGCATAAGTACAAAATCCCTGCAGCTCTTAAAAGTGGTAGTAAACAAACACGCTTGTACCTACAGGTAAGCTTATAATAAAACTTACCTGTAGGTACCAGGAATATCTCCTAAACAGGCAACGTTTAGAAGATATGCTCTGTTTCTGTAGCCGGTGACGTCACCAGAGAATGCACTCTGAAGGGCTCATTCCTTCAGAGCTCCGTGCCATGGCCGTGATGTCATCTCGGCTCGGCCATTCAAATGGCCGGAGCCTGCAAACCTGGAAAGAAGACCAGATATAAATGGAAGACCTGTCAGGGATGACAGTGTGCCACTTTAGGGCTTCGTTCTAAGCTAAGTATTTCATAATGTGCTAGTATGCAATTCAATACATTTTATATGTTGAGAGTGTACTATCGCTTTAAAGCTTAAAGCAGAGTTACACCCATTTAAAAGTAAACAGCTACAAAATGTGTAGCTGCTGACTTTTAACCAGTTCCCGACCGCGCGCCGTGTTTTCACGGCGGCAGTTGGGATGCTGAGCACGAATCGCCGTAAAAAGACGGCGATCTGCAATCAGCCACTAGGGGGCGCGCGCGCCTGCCGCACTCCTGGGGAGTGTGCCCGCGGCTCGGGCGGACCCGATGTCCACCGGCGAGCCGCGATGAGCGGCCACAGGGAAAGGACGGGGAACCGCCGATGTAAACACGGCGGTTCCCCGCTCTGTTAGTGAGGGCATGGGTGATCTACTGATCCCTGTCACTCGGATCAGTTAGATCTCTCATGCCCATGGTAGCCCAACCCCCCCCCACAGTAAGAACACACCCAGGGAACACAGTTAACCCCTAGCTCCCCCCCCCCCAGGTTAACCCCTTCACTGCCAATGACATTTATACAGTAATCAGTGGACATTTAAATTTCTGATCGCTAAATAAATGTCATTGGTCCCAAAAAAGTGTCAAAAATGTCCGACATCCCCGTCCCAATATCGCAGTACCGCTAAAAATCGCAGATCGCCGCCATTACTAGTAAAAAATAAAAAAAAAATAAAAACCCCAGAAATTAATTCTCACCATCCGTAAATGCGGCCATTTTTGTGCAAACCAATCAATGAACGCCGATTGCTATTTTTTTTATCACAAATATGAGGAATTATATAAATCGGCCAAAAACGGTGAAAAAAATGTTTTTTTATATATTTTTTTTTTTTGAATTTTAGCAAAAAGTAAGAAATTTGGGTTTTTTTTCAAAATGGTCGCTCTTCTTTTGGTTATAGCGGCGATCAGAAATGACGCAGAGGGGATCAAATACCCCCAAAAGAAAGCTATATTTGAGGGAAAAAAAAAAGGACGCAAATTTTGTTTGGGTACAACATCGCACAACCGCGCAATTGTCAGTTAAACGACGCAGCACCGAATCGCAAAAAGTGCTCTGGTCCTAAAGCTGGAAAACCTTCCGGTTGGTAAGTGGTTAATAAGTGGCTACTCACCTGTCCCATGGTCCAGCGATGCGGCCTCCCCGATGCATCGCTCCTCTCCTCCTCCCTTCCACAGCACCGGCATAACAAGTGTGCTGCGAATGGCGGGGCAATCTTCTGGGACAAGATTGCCGGGAGGGAGGGGGGAGAGGTGAACTTCCTTTCGGCTCTGTGGCGCCAGGAGAGGAAGTGGAGCTGGGACCCTGTCTAAACAAGGTCCCCCCCCCCACAAAAAAGACATGCCAATTGTGGCATGTCAGGGGGTCACCTACACTTAAAGCAGAAGTTTCATTTTTGGTGGAACTCCGCTTTAACTCCAGGTTTCATTTAACTTTAGATACTTAATTTAGACCACCTTGGTCCAAACAAACTATTTCCTTCTCTAACATATGCACCCCCATCAGTGCTGTGTGAACTGTATGTAGCTTCAGCTCCATACAGTGCTGTGTACTGGCAGCAGTACAGGGACTTCCTATGCTGCTCCTGGGACAAAACAATCCTTTATGGGAAGCGTAGCATTTTTTGAATGGATACAAGTCTTCCTCTGATTGGTTGAGGTAGAGATCATGCTGTCATCCACATATCTCTCCATCTCAGCCATTCAGAGGAAGTCTTGTATTCATTCATAAAATACAAAGTCTCCTGTGAATGGCTGAGCAGGACTCAGTCTGACTTGATTGTCTTCCTTGAACCGAAGCTGGAACACATTGCTGTATAATGTAAGCTGATGCTACATACAGTTTATAAAATGCTCACAGGAAGCACATGTGTTAGAGAAGTAAATTGTAGATTTACCAAAACGATTTACTAGAAATATATATCTAAACAATGCAATTTGTATCCAATCAAACAGGCTTAGGCAGGCCATAGATTATGCAACTTTCTTTCAACCATGGATTAACGAAAAGAAAGAAAGAGTAAGGGCCGGTTCACACCTGAAGCGGCGCGACTTGCAGGGCAAATCAAGTCGCCCCGCTCGAGGCGACCTCAGCGCAGCTTGCAGGAGACTTCTATCACAGAAGTCAATGCAAGTCGCATTGAGGTCGCCCTGAAAATAGTGCAGGAACTTTTTATCTAAGTCGGAGCAAAGCAAACAGTTCCATTGCACAGCATTGAGGCGACTCAAGTCGCCTGACAAGTCACCTAGATGTGAACGGGCCCTAAGACACCTGCTCAAGGTGAGCCTTCACTGATCCCACCACCACTGCACACTGAGGGGTGCCAGCCCTCAATTCCACCATAAACACAGTCGTTGTTGATGGGGGAATCCCTCCCGCGGCACTATTGTGTTCTGCGGGTTCCAGGGGAACAGTCTATGGCTGGCTTTACTGACCAATGGAAGCCGAACACCAGGATCTCTTTCCTCCAAAGCTCTTCATTCCGCTGTAAATGGTAAATGCAGGTGTGACAGTGCCAGTGTGAATGAGGACACAGATACAGACACAGTGGGGAAGATTTACTAATACTGGAGCACACATAATCTGGTGCAGCTGTGCATGGTAGCCAATCAGCTTCTAACTTCAGCTTGTTCAGTTAAGATTTGACAATAAGCCCTTGTTCACATTGTCATGCGATTTGAAAGGTCAAATCGCAGCCTATTACTGGTGTCCTGTCAAAATTGGTGACCAGTGAGATTAGGCAACAGAGGTGACATTCGCCATCTTGGTACACCCCGCTGCAGTAAGGCTGCAGTCAGAAGGTGGCAGCGGACATCATTTAACACCCTGCCAAGTCTTGCATATCACACTTATTTTTACCAGTAAACTGAGCTTATATAGGGAAATACAGTATTTTGAAATCCGTCAAATGTTGAATCTTAAAAACAGCGGTGTTCTGTCAGATTAGCAAACCTGTCAGATCAGCAGGCTTGCCACTGCTTTTACAATTCACCATCAAAACAGTGTCACGGATTTCATAATACCGTATTCCACTATCTAAGCACCGTTTACTGGTTAAAATAAGTGTGAAATGCAAGACTTGGCTGGGTGTAAAAACATGTCCGCTGCCACCTTCTGACTGCAGGCTTACTGCGGCCGAGTGCGTGGTGTAGCAAGATGGCTGTTGCGGGGTTGTGACGGAACGTCACTTCCGTTAGCTATTCTGATGGGTCGCCGATTCTGACGAAACACCGGCAATGGCACCATTCCAATCGGTGCAACGCCAACTTTGCTGCGCCGTACCAATTTGCATAAGTAGTTCCTGCACTACGTTTGCCGATTTCAGTGTGCGACTTCAATAGACACCTGTGCATGATTCAAGTAGCACCTGAAATCGCACTGACATGTCAAGTGAAGTAGCATCAATGTGAAAGGGGCCTAAAACCTGGAAGCTGATTGGTTACTATTCACAGCTGCACCAGCTTCAGTACATTGTGCCAGGACCGATCAGATCATGATACAGACACAATAAAAGAACGATCTAAATCCTTCTAATTGTAGTCATAGCACACAAGCCCCGATCACAACGAGATCGGCCCACAGTCCATCGTACAGATACCTTGAAGCCTGCTTTCATCTCCGGGGCCAGGCTGAGGACCAATAAGAAGTGAGCATAGGCAGTGCCATAGTCGTGATCCCGCAGACATTGCTCCGCACTCTGTATAGATCGGGAGATCAGCTCCCTCCTGCTGGCCGCTTGTCCCGCACTCTGCCCTGACTTACTCCTTCTGCCGCCCTCAGCCATGCTGACAGCACAAACTACTACTACCAGTCCACAGCCAAGCCGTGCGATCTTGTCTGCGTTTCATCTGTGGAACGCACAAAGCGCTGCGACGCCGGGATATGACGTCCTGATCGCTGATTGGGTCATCCTTTTACATAAGAGAAAGGTCTGAAAGAGATGAGGGAGGGAGGAGTGACTGTCAAAGTGATAGAGCTGGTGGTGCTGTTATTAGGGAGAGTGCTATGTAATGGGAGACCATCTAGCAATGCCCACACTGCATACATACAAGATGCATATTAAGGAAGACATGTGACTACAGTCTGTATGGGGCACAGAGGGATGGTTGGTATGGCTCTGCCCACTCTCCAGCAATGAGGCATGATCCTGTTATCATTGGGACATGTGATGAAGTTAGCACAGAGCCCTAGAACCCAACTACATGAGTTACAGGAAAATCACCCTTGCAGTGCACCCCCTGGCACCGCAAGGGTTAAGGTGTAAGGTCAAATGAAAAGGTGAACTAACACCGTCCTCACCGCTTCCCACTGTACTTCCCTCCATGGGTGATGAGCATTCATTCATCGATCACACTCTATTCCCCTACACACAAAATACTTGTTCAGTGTCACACAGCGATCCAGGGATTTGAAATCTCTATTCTTTACCTCCTTTCTGCAGAGCTTCTGGAACAGATCAGATTAATTTTGATTGGTGCACACCGGCACAGAGCATCATTCACATCCATCCTGGAAGCCCTGCAAAAAGAAGAGTGGGAATTTTAAATGGTGGTGGGGGGGGGGGGCTCAGTGTGCAGCTCACTCCCTTAGGAGCCGCAAATTTTTCCGGAACTTTAGCCCCGGAAGGATTTAACCCCTTCCTGACCAGAGCTGTTTTTGCGATTCGGCACTGCGTCGCTTTAAAGTGGTTGTAAACCTTTTACAACCACTGTGATGTCACACAAAGCCGGCCAGTCACAGAGCTGGAGTCCACGGCCCCCGGAAGGTAGGCAGGTAAGTGGGACATAATGGGCTAGTATGCGATGCATGCATACTAGCCCATTATGCTTTTACTTTGTAGGGAACTAAAGAGGAAGTAAAATCCATCAGGGTTTACTTCCTCTTTAGCTGACAATTGCGCAGTCGTGCAACGTTGTACCCAAACAAAATTGACGTCCTTTTTTCCCACAAATTTTTTTGGTGGTATTTGATCACCTTTGCGGTTTTTATTTTTTGTGCTATAAACAACAAAAAAAAAACAATTTTGAAAAAAAAAACAATATTTTTTACTTTTTGCTATAATACATATCCAAAAAAATACAAAAAAACTAATTTAGTCATCAGTTTAGGCCAAAATGTATTCTACATATTTTTGGTAAATGAAATCGCAAAAAGCGTTTATTGATTGGTTTGCGCAAAAGTTATCGCATCTACAAACTATGAGAATTGATTTATGCCGTTTTTATTATTTTACTGGTAATGGCAGCGATCTGCGATTTTTATTGGGACTGCGATATTATGGGCGATAGATCAGACTATTTGGATACTTTTTTGGGACCGTTGACATTTAAACAGCGATCAGAGCTAAAAATAGCCACTGATTAATGTGTAAATGTCACTGGCAGGGAAGGGGTTAAGACTAAGGAGGCAATCAAGGGGTTAAATGTGTTCCCTCAGCGTGTTCTAAGGATGGGCTCGGGCGTGTTCGCAAGTGCACATGCCCGAGCTCGCCAAGAGGTGAACCCTGCACTGCGCTAATCACAGGCAGTGAGACATTTCCCCGATGCACGGCTGCAGTGATCAGGGAATGTCTCATTGTCTCTGACTAGCTCAGTGCAGGCTTCACCTCCTGGCGGGCTCAGGCACGTGCATTTGCGAACACACCCGAGCCCCTCCTTACTGTGCTGTAACTGTGTGGGGGCTGGCAGGGGCATGACAGATCTAACTGATCCCGATTACATCACTGTTATATCCCCTGACAGAACCTGGAAACCGCCGTGTTTACATCAGCGGTTCCCTGTTCTGCCTCTGTATTAGGCGATTGCAGGTCGCTGGCGGACATCGAGTCCGCCCGACCCGCGGCCACACCCCGCACTGTGTGGCGGGCATGAGAGCGTGCCTGCATCTGCGCGAATCGCCATTTATAGATAGCGATTTGCGCAGCGGAGCCACTTTGCCATTGTTTATCTACGTGAGGCAGTCGGCAAGTGGTTAAATAGTGGGGTAGCTTAACCACTCTGATTAGCAGGGAGGGGCAGCAGTCACGGATCAGTTAGTAAGGTGTATAAGTCTAGCATCAGCAAGACTTAAGCCCCGTACACACGGGACAACGATCGCATACAACTTGGTCGTACCAACAAGCTCTCATACGACCGTTGTATCGTGTGGACAGAGCAGTTGGTACAACAAAGTTGTATTGTGCAAAACACGCATGCTCCAAAGTCAGGAATGGCTGGATGCTAATTCCATGCACCTGAACGTTCTTCTGCGGTCGTACGATTGTGTAGTGCAGTCAGTATGCTACATACAACAGCCAACATACGTTTTGGCATGATCGTACGTGCGATCGTTGCCCCGTGTGTGCGAGGCTTAAAACAAGTCTGGGCCCACATATACAAGAAATACAATGAAAAATAAAGCTATAACAAAACCACCAAGAGTATAAACAAACAAAACTTTATTTTAACTTGATAAAAAAAACAAAAAAACAAACAGCTGCATAAAATAAAAAGAACCCTATGGTGGTCCAGTTACGCTTGAATTTGTTTTATCGATAAAGAATACAATAATCATGCTGGATATTAGTACATTTATATATAGATATGAGAAAAGTTTAAATAACTCTCCGCTAGCTTCGGTGGGGCCCTTTTTTAAATTATTTCTGAAAAGTGAAATATTGTTTATAAATTTCCTTATATCTTCTGTCAATCTTTTTTTAGAAGTAACGCCATGAGAATGATCTCAATAGAGAGAACAAATATTAACTGAAACTGAAGAAAGGATTAAGATAGATTGGATGATGTAATAGGGCCTTAGAAATTTAGTATATGGTCAATTATTTCTCACAACTTGACCAAAAGCTTCAGGAGTAGATGAGATGTTTTAAATAGTGTTACAACCTAAACTCTGATTTATCTTAATTGAATTCCTTCATGGCACAGATTGCTACAATGGCTACTAATCCCACTTCAGGAATTTATCAGTTTATCTGATGAAGAGCTAATTCCTCTCTAGAAGTGGATGACTGATATCTTGTATATAGTGGGGGCTGTGAGCTTGTCTGAAGTATTCAGTTATTAATTCACCTGAACAAACCAGCTGACAGCTTGTCTATAGCAGTGGTTCTCAACCCTGTCCTCATGTACCCCCAACTGGCCATGTTTGCAGGTTTTCCTTTCTCTTGCACATGTGCTTTAAATCAGAGTCAATGGCTTGGGATTTTGGACAGCTATTTTATCTAAGAGAAATTCCCAAAACATGGACTGTTGGGGATACTTGAGGACAGGGTTGAGAACCACTGCTTTATAGTACTAAGAAGAGCTTTCCTGAGCTAACTGATTGGTAGCTCACATGACATAACTGGCTGATCACTTGCCTATGGTACTTGGTGAAGAGTTTCTCAAGGCAGTGGTTCTCAACTCCGGTCCTCGGGACCCACTAACAGGCCAGGTTTGCAAGATAACTGAAATACATCACAGGTGATATCATTTGCTGCTCAGTGATTGCAGTATTCTAGTCTGCATCTCCCCAAGGTAATACTTAAAATCTGGCCTGTTGGTGGGTCCTGAGGACAGGAGTTGAGAACCACTGCTCTAAGGTAACTGGCTGATGTCCTGTCTGCATTGACCAGCTGTCAGATTACCAGTAAAGCCCGACCGGCTCAGAGTATACCTGAGGTATCCAGTCCCCTTCCGGACCAGAGAATTTTTTGCGATTCGGCACTGGGTCACTTTAACTGACAATTGCGCAGTCCTGCGACATTGTACCCAAACAAAACTGATGTCCTTTTTTCCCCACAAACGGAGATTTCTTTTGGAGGCATTTGATCACCTCTGCGGTTTTCTTTTTTGCGCTATAAACAAAGAGCGACAATTTTGATTTAAAAAAAACATTTTTTTAAAATTTTGCTATAATACATATCCAAAATAAAAAATGTATTCCTCAGTTTAGGCCGATATGTATTCTTCTACATATTTTTGGTAAAAAAAAATTGCAATAGGCATATATTGATTGGGTTCTGCAATAGTTATGGCGTTTACAAACTATGGGAATAGTTTTACGATATTTTTGTTTTATTTTATTTTTTTACTAGCAATGGCGGCGATCTGCGATTTTTAGCGGGACTGCGACATTGCGGCGGACCAATCGGACACTTTTGACATTTTTTTTGGGACCAGACATTTATACAGCGATCAGAGCTAAAAATAGCCGCTGATTACTGTATAAATGTCATTGGCAGGGAAGGGGTTAACACTAGGGGGCGATCAAGGGGTTAAGTGTTCCCCAGGTAGGTGTTTCTTAAGCCTCGTACACACGGTTTGATTGTCATACAACCGCGCTTCTGATTTTTGTCAAAAACGAGTGTCCATGATTTTGTAAATCGTACTGACTATACGAAAATTGTTGTTCGACAAAGGCGCACGTAGTGACGTACTAGGAGAGTATAAAGAGAAAGTTAATTTCTGGTGTGTCATCCTTAGGGCCACTTCCGCTAATTTCGCTATTAAAAAGATGGTAATGTGAGCTGCATTTCGTAATTTCAATTGCTGCTTCACGAATGTTAATTGTGAATAACGATTGCCAGTTTACACGTCTGGACACTTCTGGGACGTTCCTGGATTCCAAACATGCGTGTTTGTACTTTCAACTTTTGTGTGTCGGATTTCTGTGTACACCATCTGAAAATCGGAAGTGGTGTTGTCGACAGACAAAAATTTACTAGTCTGCACATCCAGCTTTTGTCTAATGAAAAAAGCAAATCGTCTGTCAAAAGGAGCAAACTAATTTCGGACTGTGGAACGACAATTCCCATCCGAATTTCGCATCGTGTGTATGGGCCTTTACTGTGGGGGGAGTGTAGTGACTGGGGGTGGAGAGAGAAAGCTGTTGCCGATCACTGGGAGCACCACTTCCCTGTAAGAACGGAGATCCATTTTTTTTACATGAACGGATCCCCGTTCTGCCTCTGTGAGTAAAGATCGCGGGTAGCCGGCCGACATTGTGCGCGCATCCTGCAGTCTCTTAAAGCGCCACCGTACAGCTACAGCGATTTGCGCAGGAGAGCCGACCTGCCGCTGTCAAATGGCTGGCTGGTCGGCAAGTGTTTGAGTGGTTAAACTGACCTCATTTACAGACCGAAGTTCATCCCTTTGATCTAAAAGAACCAAATGATACTTTGTTTATAGTTATCTCAGCGCTGAACAATGTTGATAAACATTTGCTGGCTTCTTTTTTTTTTTTTTGACAGCTCTGAGCAGGGAATGGCTCTGCACTTGTTCCAAAGAATCGTGGAAATGCCGGATTAAGATCATGAGGGGGGGTTGAATCGAGTTTTTTAACAATTAATCGTGCAGCTCTAGTACACACTATAAGAACATCACGGAAACAATTGTTCGGTTTTCAACAATGTTTCACAGCATATCAAAACCAAGGATGGAACTAATGTACTAATGTATGAAAATGGCTTTTATTTTGTTGTTTATTGTTTCGGATCAAGCACAGTGTCCCGTATCAAAATTTTCCTGTAAGAAAACCGTACGAAAACAGTAAAATCGTTAGTTGTGTTCGCGTAAGAGAAAACGTTTGTCCCTTCAGAAATTTTCGTTTGGAAAGTCTGAATCAGACTTAGAAAGTTGTATACTCACTATACAAAAATCGAACAATAGTGCCTCGTACTGAATTTTTCTTCCCATTTTCTCCTAGTGTGTACCCCACTTTATGTGTGTGTTGCATAGGTGTGTGCAGCCTATTGCATTAGGGTGTGCACCCCAAAGCTCAAACACACATGCCTTTCTCTGCAGCCTCAGTTGCATGGGACAGTGAATGAATGAGAAGTGCTCTGTGCTGAGCGGCTTCCTGTTCATTCACAAACCGAAGCCTAGTAAACAGTTTACTATGCTTCCGTTATGAATGAACACGGTAAGTGTGTTCACTGTGCTCATTTAGAAAAGGTAGGCACTGGTAAATTACATTGACTAGCCCTTTCCCCCACTCTCCATCCCGAAACATTCCCCGCAGCAGCTGGGGTGGGAGCGAGGGAAGCCAGAAGCATTGAGGGGCCAACATGGGGGAAACCCAGGCAGTAGGGGGAATCTGCACTGCACATAATGATTAGGATGTGCCCAGGCACACCCCCTGCGCACACCCATGGTGTGTGGCTAGTCATAGTCAGTAGGGACAGAGTCTAACAAAAAAATATCTGATAATGATAAAGTAATTCATTTTTAGCACCCATACATTTTTTTCCTATTGATATTAACCCTATTTAAGCACACTTGTGTTTCCATAGGATTGTTTTATTTTGTAAAATGAATTGAAAAGTCTCTAGGCAAATCCACCAACTGCATCATCTGATCAGCTTTTTTCTCTCACAACAGCACCGCCAAATGCTTCCTGTCAGTGGCAATCAAGGAAATAAAACTGATAATTGCTGGTACTTTCTTCCTATTTTCTCAAACCTTTGGATACAAAGCCTGCTGATGTGTTGGGCATTACACAGTTAACAAACACCAAGTAATTGAGCTTTCCTCTTGCAGGAAGAATCTTGTGCAGTGGTCATTCCATGTTCTTCCAATACACTACTTCTATCTTTATCTTGAACTGTGTGAACAGATTAGGTGTAATTCTCCTGGCATGCCCTCTGTCTTGGAAATCCACTTGCCATGCTATATTAACCACTTACCATCCGGGCCATTTCTGGCTCTTCGCTCCTACATGTAAAAATGTACTTTTTTTTGCTAGAAAATTACTTAGAACCTCCCAAACATTGTATATAGTTTTTCTTAGCAGAGACCCTATTGAATAAAATGGTGGCTGTTGCAATTTTTTATGTTACACGGTATTTGCTCAGTGATTTTTCAAACGCAATTTTTTTTTTTTGAAAAAAAAAACACTTTCATGCATTAAAAAAAACAAAACACTAAAGTTAGACCATTTTTAATAATTTTTATAATGTGAAAGATGATGTTATGCTGAGTAAATAGATACCTAGCATGTCATGCATTTAAATTGTGTCTGCCCCTGGAATGGCGGCCAACTACAGTGTTTAAAATTCTCCATAGGAGACACTTTAAACACCTTTACAGGTTACCAGTTTAGAGTGGCACAGGAGTCTGGTGCTAGAATGATTGCTCTCGCTCTGACGTTCGTGACAATATCATCACAGCGCAGCAATCAGGGTTGAGGCTTGTCCCTCGGACAAAGCCCAGCCCCGATCAGGATAAAGAGCCAATGAAATTGGCTCTTTGCCATGTGACCGGCTGTGTCCAATCACAGCCGGTCACATGATGTAAACAAACAGCGGTAACGAGTACCCGTGTACCTGTCACAGCCCATCAGAATACCCGAGTACCTGTCACCAACCCATTTGAGTACCCTAGTACCTGTCACCAACCCATCAGAGTACCCGAGTCCCTGTCATAGCCCATCAGAATACCCGAGTACCTGTCACCAACCCATTTGAGTACCTGAGTACCTGTCACCAACCCATCAGAGGACCCGAGTACCTGTCACCAACCCATCTGAGTACCCAAGTACCTATCTGCAGCCCATCAGAGTACCCAAGTACCTGTCACCAACCCATCAGAGTACCCAAGTGCATGTCACCAACCCATCTGAGTACCTGTCACAACCCATCTGAGTACCTGTCACCAACCCATCTGAGTACCCAAGTACCTGTCACCAACCCATCTGAGTACCCGAGTATCTGTCACCAGCCCATCTGAGTACCTGCCACAAACCCATCAGAGTACCCGAGTACCTGTCACTATGCCATTTGAGTACCCGAGTACCTGTCACCAGCCCATCAGAGTACCCGAGTACCTGTCACCAGCCCATCAGAGTACCCGAGTACCTGTCACCAACCCATCTGAGTACCTGAGTACCTGTCACTAGCCCATCTGAGTACCTGTCACTAGCCCATCTGAGTACCCTAGTACTTATCACAATCCCACCTGAGTACCCTAGTACCTGTCACCAGCCCATCTGAGTACTCGAGTACCTGTCGCCAGACCATCTGAGTACCCAAGTACCTTTCACTAGCCTATCAGAGTACCCAAGTACCTTTTACCAGTCCATCAGAGTACCCGAGTATCTATCTGCAGCCCATAAGAGTACGCGAGTACCTATCTGCTTGCCTCATAGAATATACATTGGGGTGTTTACTTTCCAAAATGGGGTCATTTTGTGGGTAATTCTACTGTCCTGGTGCTCCAGGACCTTCAAAAGTGGGATAGGTAGGAATGAAATTAGATGTGTAATTTATGCTCCTAGAACGCCTGAAGGTATTACTTCAGGGTTGGACCTCTCTATTTGGCCAGGCTGTCTAAAAGTCTCACACATGTGGTATTGCCATACTCAGGATGAGTAGCAGAATGTAATTTTGGGTGTAATTTTTGCTATGTACATGCTATGTGTTAGAAATATCTTATAATACTTTCTGTAAAAATGAAAGAGTTTTAATTTTTTTCCCATGTTCTTTAAAGACTTGTGGAAAAAATGAACCTTTCAAAAGACTCATAATGCCTCATAGAATATATGTTGAGGTGTTTGCTTTCCAAAATGGGGTAATTTTGTGGGTAATTCCATTGTTCTGGTGCTCCTGGGCCTTCAAAAGTGTAATAGGTTGTTAGGAAATTAGATGTGAAATTTTTGTTCCTAGAACGCCTGATGGTGCTCCCTGCATGTTGGACCTCTCTATGTGGCCAGGCTATGAAAAAGTTGCACACATGTGGTATCGCTATACTCTAATCTAATTTCCTAACAACCTATTACACTTTTGAAGGCCTTTTTTTTGTTTATAGCGGTGATCAGAAATGACACAGAGGTGATTAAATATCACCAAAATAAAGCTCTATTTGTGGGTGGCACAGTGGTGTATTCGAAAGCACTTTCTCCTGACAGCAAAAGGGTCGCTGGTTCCCAACCACAACACTACCTGCCTGGAGTTTGTATGTTCTCCCTGTGCCTGCGTGGATTTCCTCCAGGTGCTCCAGTTTCCTCCCACACTCCAAAGACATGCTGGTAGGTAAATTAGATCCTGTCTAAATTGGCCCTAGTATGTGTATAAATGTGAGTTAGGGACCTTAGACTGTAAGCTCCTTAAGGGTAGGGACTGATGTGAATGTACAATATACAGTATCTCACAAAAGTGAGTACACCACTCACATTTTTGTAAATATTTTATTATATCTTTTCATGTGACAACACTGAAGAAATTACACTTTGGTACAATGTAAAGTAGTGAGTGTACAGCTTGTATAACACTGTAAATATGCTGTCCCCTCAGAATAACTCTTTTGTTTTGTATGATCACCTCTGCGGTTTTTTTTTTTGCGCTATAAACAAAGAGCGACAATTTTGTTTTACTTTGTTGCTATAATGCATATTCAGAAAAAAACAGCACATTTATTCATCAGTTTAGGCCAATATATATTCTTCTACATATTTTCGGTAAAAAAAATTATTATATTGATTGGTTTGTGGAAAAGTTATTGCGCCTACAAACTATGGGATAGATTTATGAACTTTTAATTTTTTTTTAATGGTTTTTAGTAGTAATGGTGGCGACTGCGACAGACAAATCTGACCCCAAATTGCTATAAAATACAGTGATCAATTTAAAAATGACACTGGCAGGGAAGGGGTTAAACACTAGGGGGCGATCAAGGGGTTAACTGTGTCCCTTGGTGTGGTGAGGTCTAATGGTAGGGGGGATGGGCTGGCAGGGACATGACAGAGATCACTGTTCCCAATAACTGGGAACAGTAGATCTCTGTCATGTCCCCTGTCAGAATGGGGATCTGCCTTGTTTACGTTGGCAGATCCCCGTTCTGCCTTTGTACTAGGCGATCCCGGGTCGCCAGCGGACATTGAGTCTGTCCGACCTGTGGGCGCACTCACGCAGCAACTGTGCCTGCCACCATACAGCTACGGCGATTTGTGCAGGGGAGCTGACGGCGGCCGGTCGGCAAGTGGTTAATGCCACCATAGTGACACTGTACTACTCTAGGGTGGTGATCGGGGACTTTTTTTTTTTATATACGGTTATTGCTTATACAGTGATGATCACTGTATATGCCAGCCTTTCTCAACCACTTCAACACCGAGGAACCCTTGCAATAATTCTCCGGTCTTGGGGAACCCCTTCTAAAAATTAAAAATCTACAACTCATGATACATTAGTGTGATGGTCAATGGGAATAATGCTCTTTACACTTGTGGTCATTGGGAAGAATGACCCCTTACAGATAGCTAAAAAGATCAATGGTGTCATTGGGAATTTATCTGAGAGGTAGAAATTGACCATTGCTCAAGGAACCCCTAGCAACCTCTGGAGGAACCCTAGGGTTCCTCGAGAAACCCTGGTATAAGCAATAGTTTTAGCTGTCATGAATGGGTTCATATTCATGAACAGCTTGCTTATAGTATTGATCTGTGATTGGCTACAGCTAATAACATGGTTCAAGTAGCCAGGTACCATGTGATTGCTGTGGACCAATCACACATCACAGCTGTTAGCAAGCTGTTCATGAATGAAAATCCATTCATGACAGTGTGTTTACAATGGTATCATGCTATTGCTCTGACCAATCATAGTCATCACATGATACCTGGTTACTGGTAATTGTTATCTGCTGTGTCAGATGGACACCGTGGTCACAGGAGCAGTGTGCTGAGCGCCACTAATCCGGAACAAGCTGAATCAGGTTCATGTATGTAATCCAGCCTGGCCATGCCGCCCACACTCAGCAAGTGTTTAAAGTGGAACTTCTCCTGATAAACATTGAATATTTGTAATCCTCATGCTACTAGCATTAGTAAATAGATAGGAAAGTAGATCATATTTACTTGTAGTCTTTTTTTTTTTTTTTTTTTTTACATTTCTTCAGTTACTTCCTGTTTTTTTGCCTAGGCAAAATACGTCATGCGTCCCAGGAGTCTTCAGGAGGGTCAACAACTGGGCTACTTTTTTAACCACTTGCTGACCGCCGACCGCAGTCTGAAAGCGACAGAGTGGCTCGATATCGCAAACTGCCATCATATGACTGCGGCTGCGATATCTCTCACTGTGAGCAGACGCGCACCGCCGGAGACGCGCTCGCTGTGTTCGGGGGGGGGGCCAGGGAGCGGGTAGGGTGGACTCGATCACCGCCAGCTACCCGCGATGCCCCCCCCCGCAGTGAAAGAACGGAGTTCCGTGTAAGTAAACACGGATCTCCGTTCTGTTAGAGGGGGAAGGGCTGTGATCACAGGGCTTCCTCTATATGGAAACCGTGATCACTCCCTTTCCCCAGCCAGGGAAGCCCACATACAGTTAGAACACGCCCAGGGAACACAGTTAACCCTTAGAGCGCCCCCTCCAGGTTAACCCCTTCACTGCCAGTGACATTTATACAGTAATCAGTGCATTTTTATAGCACTGATCGCTGTATAAATGCCAATGGTCCCAAAATAGTGTCAAAATAGTCCGACCTGTCCGCTGCAATATCGCAGTACCGCTAAAAATTGCAGATCGCCGCCATTACTAGTAAAAAAAAACTCCATAAATGAATTCCCATCATCCATATAAGCGACAACTTTTGCGCAAACCAATTAATAAATGCCGATTTTGATTTTTTTTACCAAAAATATGAGGAAGAATATAAATCGGCCAAAACCGATGGAAAAAAATGTTTTTTTTATATATTTTTTTTTGGATTTGTATTTTAGCAAAAAGTAAGAAATTTGGGTTTTTTGCAAAATTGTCGCTCTTCTTTTGTTTATAGCGGCGATCAGAAATGACGCAGAGGTGATCAAATACCACCAAAAGAAAGCTCTATTTGTGGGGAAAAAAGGACGCAAATTTTGTTTGGGTGCAACGTCGCACGACCGCGCAATTGTCAGTTAAATCGACGCAGTGCTGAATCGCAAAAAGTGCTCTGCTCCTAAAGTGTGAAATCCTTCCGGGGCTGAAGTGGTTAAATAGCCCAGAAGTCTTCAGGAGGGGAAGAGAGGAGGAAGGGTTTTCTCAACTAAACACACTCTCCAGCATGCATGCTTGAGCTAAGGGCAGAAGGATTCCATGAAGTAAATGCTACATGAATCATTTGCCCTAAAGCTGGCCATACACCATACAATTTTCTTATTCGCTTTTCTTTAGATTTACCTTCAACTATGTAGTACAAGGGTCTGCCTGATTGCATACAAATTGAAAGTGTTTTGGTTTGAGCTCCTATTATATGGTTTTGGTAAATCTAAAACAAAGTTGTACAAGAAAATCGTATAATGTATGGCCAGCCTTAAGCCTCGTACACACGGTGCGATGGTCGTACGACCGAACGGCCCAAATCGTATGTTTGCTTATGTATCTCTCGTACTGACGTGCACAAAACGATCGTACGACCAAGCCGAACGTGGTGACGTGCAATGAGCGGAAGTGCCATTATCGTGCGCCACCCTTTGGGCTCCTTCATCTAATTTTGTGTTAGTTGAAGTTTGATGAGCGTTGATTCGCGACCTTCAAATCGTTCCTGACCGTTTGTTCATCAACCAGCCATGTTGAGATCTAGAGAGAGAACTCTTACTATTGTTGGCCTAGGAGTCCTGGCTTGGATCCAAAACCAATGTAGGAGAAGGAGGGAGAGGAGTTGTTGGACCAAAAATAGGTTACTTAACCGTGATCAATTTGGTCATATGGCTTTAGTCAGAGAGCTCCAGGAGAATAATCCTGATTAGTGTTGAGCGAACCCGGACTGTAACGTTCGGGTCTGTACCGAACTTTCGGGTGTCCGGGACCCAGACCCGAACACGGACATTTCAAAAAACGTTTGGGTTCGGGTTCTGGTAGTTGATCACGCATGTTGAATAGCTGAAGGGCAGCCAATCAACAAGCGTTTCACTGGTTTGCCCTTAGAAGCCATCACAGCCATGCCTACTAATGGCATGGCTGTAGGCATGGCTGTGATTGGCCAGTGCATCATGTGACCCAGCCTCTTTATAAGCTGGAGTCACAGTGCTGCATGTCACATGCTCTTGGGTTAGTGTAGGGAGAGGAAGCTGCCGGCGTTTTTGTGAGGGAGAGATTGCAGACATTTTAACATCTGATCCTGCATCCTGAGATTACTACTGCTGTTGCTCTGAGGGACAGATTGCAGAAATTTGAGATTTCACATACTGCTGCTTTGAGTGACAGATTGCAGATCAAACTCTGCATAACACAACGATCGCTACGATCGTGCACAACGATCAAATTGTTGGAGCAATTTGAGATTTCACATACTGCTGCTTTGAGTGACACATTGCAGATCAAACCCTGTCTAACACAACGATCGTTACAATCGTACACAACGATCAGATTGTGGTATCATACACAACGATCAGATTGTGGGAGTAATTCGAGATTTCACATACTGCTGCTTTGAGCAATCGGACTGCACTAGGTAGAGGCTTCTGCTTAGAGGGACAGATTATTGTTCAAAAATCATTGCCTACTCCTATAGGGCCAGCTGTTGCTGTAAGTGACACATTATTGTTCAAAAATCATCTCCTAGTTCTAAAGGGAGAGTTTCCAGCTGTTGCTTAGAGGGACAGATTATTGTTCAAAAATCATTGCCTACTCCTATAAGGCCAGGTTACAGCTGTTGCTGTAAGTGACAGATTATTTATTGTTCAAAAATCATCTCCTAGTTCTAAAGGGAGAGTTCCCAGCTGTTGCTTAGAGGGACAGATTATTGTTCAAAAATCATTGCCTACTCCTCTAGGGCCAGGTTACAGCTGTTGCTGTAAGTGACACATTATTGTTCAAAAATCATCTCCTAGTTCTAAAGGGAGAGTTCCCAGCTGTTGCTTAGAGGGACAGATTATTGTTCAAAAACCATTTACCTACTCCTATAGGGCCAGGTTCCAGCTGTTGCTGTAAGTGACAGATTATTTATTGTTCAAAAATCATCTCCTAGTTCTAAAGGGAGAGCTTCCAGCTGTTGGTGTGAGCAGTGCATTTCTTGCACCAAAATAAAAAGTCCGGCTACGTTGGTGTTTTCCAAAAAAAAGGTATTAATTGGTATTAATAAATACTTACATAGGGCTACATAGTACATTTGCAGGCCCAATGAGGAGAGCAAATAAGGGACGTGGTCATGGTGCTGCTGGTGATGCTGGTGTTGGTGGTGTTGGTGAACCTCCTGTTGGAAGGAGAGGACGTGGTCGAGGTGTGCCAGCTACACGCACAAGGGAAACATCTTCCATAGGTAGCCAACAGAACCTTCACCGGTATATGGTAGGCCAGAATGCCCCTCAACAATTGGTGAGGCCAGAACAAGTACAGGCGATAGTAGATTGGGTGGCTGACAATGCCTCCAGTTCCTTCACATTGTCTCCCTCCTGGTCCCTTGATGAAAGCTCAAAGTTGGCACCTGAACCCCATGGCCATCTGTCTTTCACCTCAGCCCCTTGTAAATTAGCCAAGCAGTCTGAGCCCCAAGTCCTGCAAGAGACTCTTATGCTTATTGATGACTCTCCTGGTGTGCTTTCAGTGGGCCATCCACATAGCGCTGCCCCAGAAGTGTAAGACATTGAGTGCACCGATGCCCAACCACTTCTGTTGCAGGATGAGGACATGAAAACACCAGCGCAGCATATTTCTGATGATGATGAAACACAGGTGCCAACTGATGCAGCTTGCCTCAGTGTGCAGACTGACAAGGAGGGCAGTGGTGAAGGGTGGGTGGAAGATGATGTGGAGAATGATGAGGTCCTAGACCCCACATGGAATGAGGGTCATGCAACAGTCAGACGTGTGACTCCGTTCGACGTAGTCAACCGTGGACACAAAGTAGTAGTAGTCTTTATACGACGCGACCACAAAAGTACAGGAGTAGGACGTTGTCTTCACCAACCCGTAGCCACGTGAGTTACAGAATGTGAAGACCCCGTCGCGATACACCTACCGGGTGACTTTCGTGTGGTCCTCTCAGTAGTTATTCGTATTCTCAGAGAACGTCCTGAACCCCGAGTCTGACGAACCGATTAAATGTTCCCCGACTCCACTTTCTGTCTACCGGTACCCCAAGTCCACGGTTGAAACTCGAAAGTAGTTCCCTGGTCCTCCCTCTGTTACACTTCCTTGACCTCCGTAACAGTCGGTGGGTTAGAT
>BLSH010185810.1:806458-821535 GCA_018402905.1 Glandirana rugosa
GTCCTTAAAACTTTACGACCGTAAGTCCCGGTCCCTAGCGCCCACCCATCCCCCCATGAAGGAGAAAGAGAGGTCACAAACCCTCTACCTGTCGACACCCCTACCCACCCGCGATCCCTGGCCCTGAATGCCAGCATTTCAAAATTCCTGGCCTTTGAAATGTTGTCATTCCGTCTGGTGGACACGGACAGTTTCAAAAACCTGATGGCGGTGGCTGTCCCACAGTACGTGGTTCCCAGCCGCCACTACTTTTCCAGACGAGCCATCCCTTCCCTGCACAAACAAGTCGGGGACAAGATCAAGTGTGCACTGCGCAACGCCATCTGTGGCAAGGTCCACATAACCACTGATACATGGACCAGTAAGCACGGGCAGGGACGCTATATCTCGCTAACTGCACACTGGGCAAATGTAGTGGCGGGTGGGCCTGAGCTGGCTAGCCATTTAGCGCATGTCCTTCCACCACCGAGGATTGCAGGGCATTTCTCTTTGCCTCCTGTTGCCTCCTCCTCCTACTGCGCTTCCTCCTCCTCGACCACCCACTCATCCGCTCAGCATAACACCTTCACCACCAACATCAGCACATCCAGGGGGAAACGACAGCAGGCTTTTTTAAAACTGATATGTTTGGGGGATAAACCCCACACTGCGCAGGAGCTGTGGATGGGCATTGAACAACAGACCAATGAGTGGTTGTTGCCACTGAGCCTCAAGCCCGGCCTGGTGGTGTACGACAATGGCCGAAATCTCGTAGCGGATCTGGGCTGAGCCAGTTTGACGCACATCCCTTGCCTGGCGCATGTGCTGAATTTGCTGGTACAGAATTTTCTAAAAAACTACCCGAATATGTCAGAGCTGCTGCATAAAGTGCGTGCCATCTGTGCACACTTTCGGCGTTCTCACCCTGCTGCTGCTCGCCTGTCTGCGCTGCAGCGGAACTTCGGCCTTCCCGCTCACCGCCTCATATGCGACGTGCCCACAAGGTGAAACTCCACCTTGCACATGCTGGAGAGACTGTGCGAGCAGCAGAAGGCAATAGTGGAGTTTCAGCTGCAGCACGCAGGGGTCAGTCGCTCTGCAGAACAGCAACACTTCACCACCAACGAGTGGGCCTCCATGCGAGACCTGTGTACCGTATTGCGGTGTTTTGAGTACTCCACCAACATGGCCAATGCCGATGACGCTGTTCTCAGCGTTACTATCCCACTTCTATGTCTCCTTGAAAAAACACTTTGGGCCATGATGGAAGAGGATATGGCACAGGAGGATGAGGAGGAGGAGGAGGAAGAAGGGTCATTTCCACGGTTATCAGGCCAGTCATTCGCAAGTGGCTCGGAGGGTGGGTTCCTGCACCAGCATAGGCCAGGTCAAAAATATTCAAGCCAGGGCACAGTTCTGGAGGACGAGGAAGATGAGGAGGAGGAGGAATTGCAGCAGGGTGGCACCCAACGCAGCTCGTGGGCATCACTTGAGCGTGGCTGGGGGGATACAGAGGACACAGATGATATACCTCCCACAGAAGTATATTGTCTTTGCCTCTGGACAGCCTGGCACACATGGCCGACTACATGTTGCCCACATTGTAACTTCTTCTGATTACTGGGTGGCCACCCTGCTGGATCCCCGTTACAAGGACTGGAGCGTGAGAGGAATATGCACGACTACAAGCGCACACTGGTAGAGGCGCTGCTGAGGGCATTCCCAAATGACACCGGGGGCTCAGCGGAAGCACAAGGCGAAGGCAGAGGAGGAGGAGGAGGAAGAGGCCACCAACGCAGCTGTGCCACCGCCAGCACTTCAGAAGGCAGGGTTAGCATGGCCGAAATGTGGCAAAGCTTTTTCAGCAGCCCGCCACAACAAACTGCACCACCAGCCGATAGACAACGTCTTAGCAGGAGGCAGCATTTCAGCAACATGGTGCACGAGTATCTGTGCACACGCCTACACGTACTGACTGATGGGTCTGCCCCATTCAACTTCTGGGTCTCCAAATTGGCCACATGGCCTGAGCTTGCCGTTTATGCCTTGGAGGTGCTGGCCTGCCCTGCAGCCAGTGTATTGTCTGAACGTGTGTTTAGCACGGCAGGAGGCGTTATCACAGACAAGCGCAGCCGTTTGTCCACAGCCAACGTGGACAAGCTAACCTTTACAAAAATGAACCAGGCATGGATACCACAAGACTTATCTGTACCTTGTGCAGAATAAACATTTAGACCGGACTCACACAGCCATTCGTATACTTGTTTTTTTTAATAGGCCTCAATATTTTGGGGGCTACCCCAATTATAAATAAACAAAAAAAAAATACAGTGTTGGCTACCTCCTCCTCGACCACCGCCACTTCCACCTACACTGCCATGGTCACGGCCTAGTCAACCTCTAGGCTCCTACTCCACATCCACCCCCCCTCCCATTTTTTTATTTGATTTTAATTTATTTTCCCTATCCCCATTTTTTTGTAGGGCACTTGCCCTACTCTTACCCCCTTTTTACTTCCTTTTGCAGCCCTCTAGCACTTGCCGGGACTTTGTTACAGCCATTTTTGTGCCTAAAAGTTCGGGTCCCCATTGACTTCAATGGGGTTCAGGGTCCGGGATAATGTTGGGGTAACGGTCGGTGCCGAACCCGGACTTTTTTCCAAAGTTCGTTCGGACCTTCCGAACCCGAACGTCCAGGTGTTCGCTCAACTGATGATTTCAGGAATTATCTTCGGATGACGGATCCCTGCTTTAACCACCTCTTGGCATTGGTGTCCCTCTATATCCAGAAGCAGGATACATGCATGCGCCTTGCTATCACCCCTGAGCAAAGGCTCATTGCCACCTTGTGCTACTTGGCGACAGGAAGAAGCCTCCAGGACCTGAAGTTCACTACAGGCATCTCCTCCCAGGCTCTTGGAGTCATTATTCCTGAGACATGCTCAGCCATCATACAGGTGCTGCAGAAGGACTATATTAAGGTATGTTTCATGTTAATACCACATTTCATGTGTTTCTGCTTGATAATATTGTATTTGCCCTGTTTGCCAATACCTAATTAGCAACATTACAATATGCTGTGAATGTCTTCTTTGGCCTCATGCATGCTCTAAGCTTTTTTTCACCTCCCTTTTTCCTCTACACGCCTCCCCAGCAAGTTGTCCTGTGTCCATACACACTCAGCCTGGTAACATCACAATTATTTATGTCAGCTGCATTTTAGGCCTTAACCCCCCCCCCCCCAAAAAAAAAAAAATACACACTTTCTAAATGTTATTTGTGTGTTTCAAATCATGCAGAGCGCTTGAGGTCTTCTTATTATGTCAAAGCTAATCCCCATGCTCCCAAAAATTTACATCAGTATTTCAAATCTCCTATACACACTCTCCATCTTTTGTGGGTTACATTTCCTTAATAATTACCCAAACCATGTAGTGCAAGGGCCTGCTTGATTACCTACTAATTTGACCTCATATGATATCTTTTGTTTGATTATTCTTTGAAAAATGTAATTTGAATAGTATAGTGTGTATGTAGCTTGGGATTATCACACTTCTTACCTGTCCACTGTGCTGGAAATGGAAGTCTAGCCTTATGTTGCCCTTGCATTTGTATGTTAAAGAACATTTTTATGTTTTGTGTGCGAGTATTATTTTTTTTTTCTCCACAGTTTCATTCCAATCCCCAGCAGTGGCAGGAAGTTGCTGCTCAGTTTTTGCAGCAATGGGATTTTCCCAACTGCAGGGGTGCTATTGCTGGCAAGCATGTGAGGATTGTCCCACCACCCAACTCTGGCTCCTATTACTTTAATTACAAGGGGTTTTGCAGCATTGTGATGCTTGCTATTGTGTCTGCAAACTACGAGTTTTTGTACTTGGATGTGGGGAAGAATGGCCGCAACTCAGACGGAGGATGTTAGAGAAATGGCCATTTCCGGGGGTCTGTACGCGTTGGCGCGTGCCCGTGCATGTGTGCGCGCGCCTGTGCACGCCAAAGCAGCCTATTTCACCAGACAGCACCCTGCAGCAGATGGCAGATGCTGTCCGTTCTTCAGCGTTCCTGTGACCTGTGACCCCCCAGCATTTGCTCTGTTATGACTTCCTGTTCCTGTGACCCCGGCTTCCCTTTTGGACCTTGCTGCTATCTGCCTACCTTGACCTCGGACTGTTTACGACCACTCTTCTGCCTGTGCCCTTTGTACTTCAGCCGCCTGCACGTTACTGACCCAGCCCGTACCTGACTACCTGTTTGCCTGATCCCTCTATACCTCGCTGCCAGTCAGTTGCCAACCCGGACCACACCACTATCCTTCAGCCTGCACGAGTTTCAGTGGACTCATACCAACCAACAGAGACTTGTCCAGCCCTTGTGCTCCCCCTGCGCTCCTGAGCTCTCTGTCTGCACTACCAGGGGCTCACTAATCAGGGCCGCAAGAGAGGTTGCTGCCGCATAAGCCAGACAACCACCAGGTACGTGACAGAGGAGTAATGATGCAAACTGAATTTTATAGGCAGCTTCAGAATGGTACACTCCACTTGCCACCTGCAGACCAAAATGTGGAGGGTCTGAATTTTGTCTTTGTTGCAGATGAGGCGTTTGGTCTTGGAGAACATGTTATGAAGCCATTTCCTCAATGCAACCTGACCCCTGAGCAGAGGATTTTCAATTTTAGACTTTCTCGTGCTCGAAGGGTGGTGCAAAACGCAATTCGGAATTTTGTCTAATAAGTTCTGTCTATTTTTAACTCCCATAAACCTGGCATTGTATAAAATCAATCATGTGGTATTGTGCTGCTGCATCCTCCATAATTTTTTACGCAGGAATGCTACCAGTTATATGATCACCATGCCCAGTGACATTGATCCAGCCCTGCCAGGCCCTAGTACACCGGCTGAAGGTCGTCCGTCGTTGGATGCAATGGCAGACCTCCAGACTAGCCGTGCTACCTTGGCCACCCAGAATGCAAGGGATTTGCAGAGAAAATATATGGAGTATTTTGTGGGGAGAGGGGCTGTGTCCTGGCAGGACATGATTCCTGATCGTGTTTAATCTTTTGTTGCCCTTATAAATAATTCATTCAGTTTAACTACTCTTGTCTGTTGTTTTTATAAGAGACGTTCTATATATGTGTTTTATTTTGGCACTTGCTCCAAGAGGGAAATCTAACCTTCATTTCTCCATAAGGTCACAATATCAGCTTCCGCTAAGCATTTTGGTTTGCAGGGGGTCTGCTACATACACAAACACACAATGTTTTTGTTCTTCATGGATTCCATCCATGAAGAACAAAAACATGATGCATTCCCAACTGCTTCAAAGTTTTCCTGCTGAAATTCGCATGAGTTGACCACATATAAGAGCACATTCGCTCTGTAAATACATTAACTTAGGGAATTCACAGGTATACATCAAGTAAAGAAGAAGCCACACAGTTAGTATCAAAGCTTTATATTACTCGCACATTCTGAGGTGCTTTTTAACGTGTAAAAGTCATTTTAAAAACAGACATCAAACACACAAATATTTTAGGCCCCAAACGACAAAGTGTGTAAACATGTGCTCTATCCCATCAGGGGTTGTCAAGTGTCATATTTCTGGGGGGCAAACCCCCCTTCCTCCAAACTGGAGTTTCTTGGAGAAAGGGATGTTGCATCAGCGAAATGTGTGGTTCTGAGCTGACGTGTTTTGAGGGTGCCCCCCTTTATCCAAACTCAAGTAGCTTTGATAAAGGGGGCACACCCGAAACACGTCAGCTCAGAACCCCTGATGGGATCAACTCACACGTTTCGCTGATGCAACACCCCTTTCTCCAAGAAACTCCAGTTTGGAGGAAGGGGGGGTTGCCCCCCAGAAATATGACACTTGACAACCCCTGATGGGATAGAGCACATGTTTAAACACTTTTGCATTAGGCCATTGAAACACAGTCAACAATCAACAAAACTGTGTCCCCCACAAACCAGCCCAATTGCACCAAATTTTAAAATTTCTCTAGCATGTCCCCAACATCCGTCAATCTCCTTTGTAATTCTTTTGCTGCCCCTTGGATGTCCTTCAGCTCGGCACAGTGCCACATAATTTCACGCCGTAATCTGCCCACGGTGCATTGGGGCACCTCATGACCTGGTAAGTAGAGGAAAATGTATTAGGGCAATGATGGTCAAGTGAGATATTTAAATTGTTTGGTATTTGATGAATTTTATCCAGAGTCTTTCTAGTGAAGTTTTATTATGAAGGTTGTGGCGATTCCCCTTTACTTGGTTGATACAGCTCGAGCCATAGTGGCTGAGCTGTGACACGTTAGAAATTTTTCAAAATAAATTAATATATTTGTTAAAGTGGTTGTCAACTCATGTACAGTTTAGGAGATATTCCCTGTATCAGCATGTAGCCCCGGTTACCGTTTCTTCTGTTGACGCTCCGTAAATGACGGCTCCTGTGTGCATGAATGGGAGTGATGTCAGTGCGGCTCCGCCAATCACAGCGCTGGAGCCCGCACTGTGCTTGGATGGAGCCGCAGACCCGGAAGAAGGATGTCGCCGGTCACAGCGGTGTGCCGAGACCGCTGCAACAGCTTTGTTCCAAGGTATTTCATAATGAGCTAGTATGCATACTAACTCATTATGCCTTTGCTTTGCAGGTTTTTTTTTTTGGGTGGGGCACTTTACAACCACTTTAAGGACAACAATAATAAAGGCCATGGCCATACTTTAGACCAAAGGAAACAAGGTGTGTTTGTCTTTATTATTAACTGCTGTCCCATGTAACAATAGACATGTGAATACACTAGAAGCAATATTAGAACAGTACTTACAAGGGCAAACGACAGGCTCACCCCCAGCTTCTTCCCTTTTGAAATCAGGATGTTGGGATTCCATTTACTCTAAAACATAAAATATACAACATTCATTAAGCATCCCAAAGTCACAACAGGTTCAACACATACATTTTTCTAGTTGACCAACCTTGCACTTGGGCTGGGATGCTCGATTCAGGCGTACTGGTCGCCAGGGGTTGGGGGGACTCTGGAGGATTTTCTGCCAAAATACAACAAAGGGACGATGATGCCATTTTCCACGGGCCAAAGACTTGACAAGTGCAAAACATTGGTACACTCCTACAGCTGCCCCCCCCCCCCCTTGCTCCTATGGGATGTGGGCTGTCTGATATCCATCATAAGCATTTGTGTGACTACTAGCACTGGGGACTCTCCTCTCCCCATGTCTGCACTAGCAAGGCTGTGTTAATGGGCACTGATGAATCAGTCAGCAGCCAGCAAAGTGACACTTATCCTTTAATTTAGACCTGAATCCCCCGCCCTTTTGCCCACCTAGCAGCACCTCTGCCTGTGGCTCAATTGGTATTGTTGTCATTTTGCACTTACATTCTGGGCGTGAAGGTGACCTGGATTCTGCCTCAGCTGACGGGCCAGGGGTGGGAGACTCCCTTGGTCCCTTGCGGGGGTGGGCCCCTTGTTTTTTCTGTTTCCCTGTTGAAAAATACAAAAAGAACATAAGTGCAAAAGCTAAAGGAATGTCTAAAAACAGTATAACATTCTATTCTTCATATATGTTTTAGTTTGAAATTAAAATTTGTGAGCCCAAGGCATACAAAGAGTTCAAAGTCTCAACTATAATTCTCTCTAGCTACTTTTACCAAGAACAGATCCAGACACCTAATTTACACATATACATATTGCTTACATACAACTATTGCTTACCCCATGTTTCCGAGACAGCAGGCTTATGACCCGCTCTAAAATAAATCTTTATAGCTGTTAAGCCTTTCATAATTCTCCCTCAAGCAATCATAATCGTGGGCTTCCATAATGCCCACCATGTCCACCATCTCAGCCTTGGTCATGGGGGTGGCTTTCACTTTTCTGTCTTATCCAGCACAGCTGGACTGGCTGCTGCTGCGAGAATCCGCTATCTTTCGTTCCGATCGTATCGTTCCGTGGAGTTGGTACGGATAGGAGAGCCATTCACGCCCCAGTGTCACAACACACCTGAGAGCGGAGTTGTACGCATGCGCAGTGTATAAAGGCCTAACGAGCGTTTGAGGAAACGGCCGTAAGTAGGAGCGTTGCATGGAGAATGAACATTTGGGAAACCGCTCATTATTTAGTGCAAATGAAGGTTCGACTGTAACTTCTGCCATATGTGGGTAGTGGCCTATACTGCTTGGATTGTGGCCTACATAGGGATGAATGGGCTATACTGCTTGGATTGTAGCCTACATGGGGATGAATGGGCTATACTTCTTGGATTGTGGTCTACATGGGGATGAATGGGCTATACTGCTTGGATTGTGGCCTACATGGGGATGAATGGGCTATACTGCTTGGATTGTGGCCTACATGGGGATGAATAGGCTATGCTGCTTGGATTGTGGCCTACATGGGGACGAATGGGCTATACTGCTTGGATTGTGGCCTACATGGGGATGAAAGGGCTATACTGCTTGGATTGTGGCCTACATGGGGATGAATGGGCTATACTGCTTGGATTGTGGCCTACATGGGGACGAATGGGTTATACTGCTTGGATTGTGGCCTAGATTGGGTCCAGCTTAGGGGTATGCCGGACAAAGTTGCATGATGTTCTTGTGTCTTGCAGGCATAATGAGTGACAACTTCTTCTCCCATGAGTTTCTACCCCAATCTATTGATTTGTACCCGCATCTCCCATGTTTTTGGAATGTCCAGACCAAGGAGTACTTTAACTGGGCCCAAAAACAGGCAGCTTGTGAGCAACTGGTCCAGCTATTCAAGCAGATCAAACCCAATGCTACTGACAAAAGACAGACACAAGATTGCTGTCAGACACAAGATTGCCAACATGAGGACTACATATGGGAGGGAGGTAAAAAAAAAATACAAGAGCCCCAGAGGTCAGGAGTTGCAGCATCTGATGTCTATGTACCAGGACATCTCTATCCACCATGTCCTCTACTTCTGCTGAGGCCATGGCTCCTAGACCTGAAGATGAAGATGTGGAGGAGGCCGTCTTGACCCAGGTATAGTGTTGGTGGACATATTGTAAAGATAAAATACAATGCTAATAACTAAACCTTATTGGGCAAATATTTGAGCCTTAACACATTTGTTTCAATATCCAAACACATTTGTGGCCTAAAGTCCTTTTTAGGATAAATCCAAATGCTGGTGCCAGAATGTTAGTGTATTGCATTTTTAATTATTCAATTAGCAACAGTCATGAAATGTACATTTGTTTGGATTGATGACCCACACAAACAAATATATTGAAATAATGTCACTTTTTATACACAGGAAAGTGTCACAGAGACGGTGACAGAAGAGGAAGCCGCTGGGCTGTCCCTGGTTTGCGAATCACAAATCCCTTCCCTCCATGTTGGGCTGAAGAGGAAAAGAAAAAGCCATCATGTGGATGAGGGAGCATCCACATTCTTCCGGCAGGCTACAGCCATCCTCCAGAGAGATCTCGATCAGGAAGAGTCATTTGCTGCCTATGCAGCAGCTAAACTAAAATGAATGACTCCCTACCAGCGGAGCAGGTCAGAGGAGCTTATGACGCAAGTCCTCTTCAAGGGGGAGAGGGGGCTCATTACGGAGTACACCGAGCTCCATGAAAATGTGCCTCCACCACCTACACCATCTCACCACCCATCACAACCACCACACCAGCATGCTGGGACTCTGTATACCACTATCTGGGACTCTGTATACCACTATCTGGGACTCTGTATACCACTTTCTGGGACGCTGTATACCCTATCTGATGACTGTATACCCCTATCTGGTGACTGTATACCCTATCTGGGACCCCGTATACCACTATCTGGGACTCTGTATACCACTATCTGGGACTCTGTATACCACTATCTGGTGACGGTATACTGCTATATGGTGATTCTGTATACCCCTATCTGGTGGCTCTGTATACCGCTATATGGTGAATCTGTATACCCCTATCTGGTGACTCTGTATACTGCTATATGGTGACTCTGTATACTGCTATATGGTGACTCTGTATACTGCTATATGGTGACTCTGCACACTATCAGCCCGCTCTCCGCAAGCTGATCTCTGCACACTGCCAGCCTTCCTATTAAGTGCAGGAGTTGTCCCAACTTCAGGGGGGGGGCTGTCAGTGCCCTATCGATATACCCTATCTGGTGACTGTATACCCTATCTGGGTCCCTGTATACCCCTATCTGGGGCTCTGTATACCCCTATCTGGCACCCTGCATACCCTACCTGGGACCCTGTATACCCCTATCTGGGACGCTGTATACCCCTATCTGGAACCCTGTATACTCCTATTTGGGACCCTGTATACCCCTATCTGGTGACTGTATACCCCTATCTGGGACCCTGTATACCCCTATCTGGGACTCTGTATACCACCATCTGGGACCCTGTATACCCTATCTGGGATGCTGTATACCCTATCTGATGACTGTATACCCTATCTGGTGACTGTATACCCTATCTGGTGACTGTATACCCTATCTGGTGACTGTATACCCCTATCTTGTGACTGTATACCCTATCTGGGACCCTGTATACCCTATCTGGCGATGGCATACTGCTATCTGGGGCTCTGTATACTGCTATATGGTGATTCTGTATATCCCTATCTGGTGGCTCTGTATATGGCTATATGGTGATTCTGTATACCCCTATCTGGTGACTCTGTATACTGCTATATGGTGACTCTGTATACCGCTATCTGGTGACTCTGTATACTCCTATCTGCTGATGCCGTATACCACTATCTTGTGATGCTGTGTACCCTATCTGGTGATGCTGGGCTGTATACTGCTGTCACAAGGGGTGGAAACTACAAGGGGTGGGGCTTATGAGAAGTAGGAGGGGTCAAAAAGGAAGGGCGGGGTCTGGCGCCTCCCCATCCTAAAATGTCACCAGCCGCCACTGGTGCCAACGACATCAACACATGCGCAGTGAAGAAACGGGCTGCTTGGTGCCGTTTCTATGGGGCCGTACCGTAACTGACGGCTCCCGTGTGCATGCACAGGAGTGACGTCCAGCCAATTACAGCGCCGGAAGTAGCTTCAGGAGGAAGATGTCGGCCCTGTACTCGGAGTACCGACTCCGATAGAGGGCTTCATTCTAAGGTAAGTATTTCATAATGAGCTAGTATGCGGTGCCTTACTCTTGCAGGGTTTTATTTTTTATCTTTATCTATTTTAAGGTTTATCATGAAACATACACAAGGATAAGACAACATTAACATCTTCAGATACATAATAGACTTAAGATGGAACATTGCTTATCAGACTACAATGACCAAACTGGAGTCATATATAAACTCAGACTGTAAATGCTATAATACAGTAAAGGGATTGGCCTCCCCACCCAGACACCCCTTCTGGGGTCAGACAGATTTTTCGTTTACTTATCACAGCATAAAATGCAGGCCAGTACTCAAGTGGTTAAATGATAGAAGTACTCTTCGAGCTTATCAGAAAATCTTCACTAGATACACATACCACTGCTTGGGAAACTCTTTTATTTAGACAGTATTAGTAATTGTCATTTCCTTACTAGAAAGCAGAAGCACAAGAGATGACAAACTGCTTAATTCTAAAGAATAATAGTAGATACATTTTGGCTGAACTACACATCATCATAAGTCATCATAAGTATAAAGCACCATTTATTCTGGTTGCACCGATTAATCCAGAAACAGGCGCCACTGTATGAGCAGACCGAGGGTCAGAATAAAAATACATCAAAATACAGCAAAACCAAACCTGTAAATAATGTCCATACAAAGATTGTATATGGTGAAAAGTAAAAAACATCTTTATGAGAAAAACATACAATAATACTGAATAACATCTCACAAACATGATAATTTAACATTTTAAAAACAACAAAATCAAATACCAGTCTGCATGGAAACCTACTGCAATATACTGCATATATAATGTGATATGCAAAGGTGCAAAAGAAGTGGTGGATGAATGTCTCTACATTATATTAGGTCTATATATTTTAATAATATAAACAGTGTAGCTAATGCATGGCTCAGTAGCCACAGATGGAAGAGGTAGCACAGAACCATTCTAGTGTAGCAATGATGGCGGGATCAGAGGCAGGACACTTTACGGGTGTTGCAGCAGTTGTCGCTTTGTCAAAACCAACATTCACAGTTCCTTAGTTTAGAAATTTGGGAACAATAAAGTAAACATTGCATTGCGCTAAACATTGCCTTTAGGATTGCTGGCTATACATTATACATTTTTCTTATTCAATTTCCTTTAGAGCAGTGGTTCTCAACTCCGGTCCTCAGGACCCACTAACAGACCAGATTTTAAGTATTACCTTGGGGAGATGCAGACTAGAATACTGCAATCACTGAGCAGCAAATGATATCACCTGTGATGCATTTCAGTTATCCTGCAAACCTGGCCTGTTAGTGGATCCTGAGGACAGGAGTTGAGAACCACTGCTTTAGAGTTACTGTCAGCTATGTATTAGAAGGGCCTGCCAGATGGCATACAAATCGAAAGTATTTCAGTTTGACCCCATATATGGTTTTAGTAAACATAAAAGGAAACTTGTACAAGAAAGTTGTACAATGTATGACCAGTAGGGTTGCCACATCATCCCTTTAATCCAGGGCACATATTAATTGCACAGGTTCTGTGACTGATTAACCACTTTAAGACCGAGCCTCTCTTTGGAGTTCGGTGGTTATCAGTTAAAATCAGGTTTTTTTGCTATAAAATTACTTAGAACCCCCAAACATTATATATATTTTTTTACTAACACCCTAGAGAATAAAATGGCGGCCATTGCAAATCTTTGTCACACCGTATTTGCGCAGCGGTCTTACAAGCTCGATTTTTTTTTTTTAAAAATTCAGTTTTTTTAGTTAAAAAAATAAGACAACAGTAAAGTTAGGTCAATTTTTTTCCATATTGTGAAAGATAATGTTACGCCGAGTAAAATGATACCCAACATGTTATGCTTAAAAATTGCGTCCGCTCGCGGAATGGCGACAAACTTTGCAACATAAAAATCTCCATTGGCGACGTTTAAAAAATTCTACAGGTTAGCATTTTTGAGTTACAGAGGAGGTCTAGGGCTAGAATTATTGCTCTTGCTCTAACGATCGCGGCGATACCTCACATGTGTGGTTTGCACACCGTTTTCATATGTGGGTGGGACTTACGTATGCGTTCGCTTCTGCGCGCGAGCTCGCAAGGACGGTGTGCTTTACATTTTTTTTTTATTATTTATTTTACACCTTTCTTTTTTTTAAAAAAAAATTTTTTTGATCACTTTTTTTCCTATTACAAGAAATGTAAACATTCCTTGTAATAGAAAAAAGCATGTCAGGACCTCCAAAATATGAGATCCGGGGTCAAAAAGACCTCAGATCTCAGATTTACACTGAAATGCATAAAAAAAAAGTCCCCTTTAAGAGCATTGGGCGGAAGTGACTTGTGACGTCGCTTCCGCCCTGCCATGTTATGGAACCGGGTGAACGGCTTCAGCTGCTCACTCGGCTCACGGACACTGGGGGGGCGGACGCGATCATCTCCGCCGCTGCCGGCGGGTCCGGTAAGCGGCGGAGATGACCGGAAAGCGGCGGGAGGGGGGGCACCTCTCCCGCCGCTGATAAAAGTGATCTCGCGGCGAATCCGCCGCTAAGACCACTTTTATCTTGCAGGGAATCGCCTGCTGAAAAAATAGATACCGGGGGTTATGGTAGCTATCTGCTACCATAACAGCGGTATTCCACTTCAAACTGCCGCCGTCAAACGACGTACGGCGGTCCGGAAGTGGTTAAGGTGGTAATTAAATTCACTTGGTTCCTTATCTGCATTAAATTAGCCTCAAAACCTGTGTAATTCATATGTGTCCTGGATTAAAGGGATGATGTGGCAACCCTAATGACCAGACAGCTCCTGGAGAGACCATGAACCAGAGGCACTCTTTTATGCAAATCTTAATTTGGACTAGGAAGTCAGAGCTGTGATTGTTTTTTTCATATTAAAAGAAAAAAAAAAAGACTGAAGAAAAAATAAATTGTTTAATTATACCACACAAACCGTATAGATTTATTGAAAAATAAAGATCTTCAACTTGTCAGATCATTTCCTCTAATTTAATCCCAAGAAAGATGATTAAAAGTAAAAAAAAAAAAAATGCCCTGGCAAAATGCTGCGGTTAAAAGCCAATTGAAAGTTCCAAAATTGCCAAGTATACGACATGAGGCTTGTTCACACTACAAGGTGCAGTGGTACTTTCGATCCCAGTGTGTTTCACTGTACCTAGTGTGTACTTTTTCTCATAACCCAAAAGGGCTGTCCAAATATGTTCATATTGTGGGAGGGCAAAGGTGAGTAATCCATAGCAGTCTTTACTACTATAAACCATAGTTTTTAGGAACAGTTCCAGACTTTGAAGATTTGTCTCACAATCTCAAAGAAGGCCAGTTGTTTTTTTAACACCCATAAAAGATATATATATATATATATACACACACACACACACACAGGGCTTTTTTTTCTCAGAGAATAGGTGTAGGAACTCTCCCTTCCAGGCCAACTTCCTGCCCGAACCACACCCACCCCCAACCACGCCCTCCTTAGGGTAGAGAAGTACAGCGGCACCAAATAATACTAATAAGTAGGAATTCCCCTTTTCCAGTTTTCCTCTCTGCCCAAATATCCCCTTTCCAGCTCTCCTATCTGCACAAATATCCCTTTTCCCCACCTCTCCTCTCTGTACAAATCTCCCCTTTCCCCACAAATCTCTCCTTTCCCCAGCTCTCCTCTCTGCACAAATCTTCCCCTTTCCCACCTCTCCTCTGCACAAATCTTCCCCTTTCCCACCTCTCCTCTGTTTCCCCTTAAGGATGAATAATCATAATAAACCACGGCGACATGAAGAGATGGGATTCCTCCCGCACCAACCCCCACCCACACCAAGCCCGTCCTTCAACCGGACCTTCCCTCTCAAGGATGTGGATAAGAGACTCTTTTTTTTCGGGACACACACACACACACACATATATATATATATATATAGAAAATACCCACAATTTTTTTGTTGACCGGAAGAAACTCTAACACTCT
>BLSH010185810.1:821545-840145 GCA_018402905.1 Glandirana rugosa
CACTTTCAAAGTTCTCCTCTCTGCTACCCCCCCCCCCCAGCTCTCCTCTCTGCTATAATTTTCCCCCAGCTCTCTTCATTGCACAGATTCCCCCCCCCCCCCCTCCCAGTTGTCCTCTGTACACACTCCCCAAAACCCCACTTTCACCGTTCTCACTATACATGTTCACTCTCAGAAAAAAGTTCTTCCCCTTCCCCAGCTCCCTTACCTCTTCTGGAAAGCAGCCACTGCTGTATGGTATGCGCAGGCTTCTTTTATTTTAAACTCGTCACAGTAAAGTGACGATCGGTGAGCTCCGCCCATCGGAACTATCAGAGTAGCGGCGGCTTGTGGATGGCCACAAGCAGCTGCAGTGCTGGGACCCGACCCGATCAGAGGGCAGGACTCACAGAGAAGCTGGTAGAGGAAGTAAGGTGTGCAGACATCTTCCTCTACTGGCTATTGTATTACATGACAGGTCAGAGCAGAGAGGGCTGCCATAGGTGCCGGTATATATATATATATATATATATATATATATATATATATATATATATATACACACATATACTCTCTATCTCACAAAAGTGAGTACACCCCTCACATTTTTGTAAATATTTTATTCTATCTTTTCATGTGACAACACTGAATAAATGACACTTTGCTACAATGTAAAGTAGTGAGTGTACAGCTTGTATAACAGTGTAAATTTGCTGTCCCCTCAAAATAACTCAACACACAGCCATTAAGGTTTAAACGACTGGCAACAAAAGTGAGTATGTCCCTAAGTCAAAATGTACAAATTGGGCCCAATGTGTCAATATTTTGTGTGGCCACCATTATTTTCCAGCACTGCCTTAACCCTCTTGGGCATGGAGTTCACCAGAGCTTCACAGGTTGTCACTGGAGTCCTCTTCCACTCCTTCATGATGACATTGCAGAGCTGGTGGATGTTAGAGACCTTGAACTCTTCCACCTTCCACTTGAGGATGCCTCACAGAGGCTCAATAGGGTTTAGGTCTGGAGACATGCTTGGCCAGTCCATCACCTTTACTCTCAGCTTCTTTAGCAAGGCAGTGGTCATCTTAGAGGCGTGTTTGGGGTCGTTATCATATTGGAATACTGCACTGCGTCCGATTCTCCGTAGGGAGGGGATCATGCTCTGCTTCAGTATGTCACAGTACATGTTGGCATTCATGGTTCCCTAAATTAACTGTAGCTCCCCAGTGCCGGCAGCACTCATGCAGCCCCAGACCATGACACTCCCACCACCATGCTTGACTGTAGGCAAGACAAACTTGTCTTTGTACTCCTCACCTGGTTGCCGCCACACACGCTTGACACCATCTGAACCAAATAAGTTTATCTTGGTCTCATCAGACCACAGGACAGGGTTCCAGTAATCCATGTCCTTACTCTGCTTGTCTTCAGCAAACTGTTTGTGGGCTTTCTTGCGCATCATCTTTAGAAGAGGTTTCCTTCTGGGACGACAGCCATGCAGACCAATTTAATGCAGTGTGCGGCATATGGTCTGAGCACTGACAGGCTGACCCCCACCCCTTCAACCTCTGCTGCAAAGCTGGCAGCACTCATACGTCTATTTCCCAAAGACAACCTCTGGATATGACGCTGAGCATTTGCACTCAACGTCTTTGGTCGAGGCCTGTTCTGAGTGGAACCTGTCCTGTTAAACCGCTGTATGGTCCTGACCACCCTGCTACAGCTCAGTTTCAGGGTCTTGGCAATCTTATTATAGCCTAGGCAATCTTTATGTAGAGCAACAATTCTTTTTTTCAGATCTTCAGACATTTCTTTGCCATGAGGTGCCATGTTGAACTTCCAGTGACCAGTATGAGAGAGTGAAAGCGATAACACCAAATTTAACACACCTGCTCCCCATTCACACCTGAGACCTTGTAACACTAACGAGTCACATGACACCACGGAGGGAAATGGCTAATTGGGCCCAATTTGGTCATTTTAACTTAGGGGTGTACTCACTTTTGTTGCCAGCAATTTAGACATTAATGGCTGTGTGTTGAGTTATTTTGAGGGGACAGCAAATTTACACTGTTATACAAGCTGTACACTCACTACTTTACATTGCAGCAAAGTGTCATTTCTTCAGTGTTGTCACATGAAAAGATATAATAAAATATTTACAAAAATGTGAAGGGTGTACTCACTTGTGAGATACTGTATGTGTATGCATATATATATATATATATATATATACACACACACACATATATATACATATACACACACACTCACCGGCCACCATATTAGGTACACCTTGCTAGTACCAGGTTGGACCCCCTTTTGCCTTCAGAACTTCCTTAATTCTTTGTGGCATAGATTAAACAAGGTGTTGGAAACATTCCTTAGAGATTTTGGTCCATACTGACATGATAGCATCACGCAGTCACTGCAGATTTGTCGGCAGCACATCCCATCCATGATGTGAATCTCCAGTTCCACCGCATCCCAATGGTGATCTATTGGATTGGGATTTGGTGACTGTGGAGGCCATTGGAAAACAGTGAACTCATTGCCATGTTCAAGAAACCAGTAGTGAGATGATTTGAGCTTTGTGACATGGTGCATTATCCTGCTGGAAGGAGCCATCAGAAGATGGGTACACTGTAGTCATAAAGGGATGGACATGGTTAGCAACGATACTCAGGTACACCATGGCCAGGTCAGGCCCTATCATGGGTCCCAGTGGGTCCATGGGACCCAGGCGGCTAGTTGAGAGGGGCGGCAGAGCAGGGCCGCCTACACCTACCTACACAATCCAGACCGAGTGCAGACTCAGTGAGAGTGTTGCGAGCTGCCTGACACAGCGCTGTCCCGCACAGCCACGCACTCTCACGGAGTCTGCACCCGGTGCTTTAGTGACAGCCAGAACCTGGAGAGAAGTGCGAGAGCGAGTCTCCTCCTTGCTCCTTCCATATGATAGAGCCGGTAGGAACTTTCTCTCACTTGGTCCCGAGCAGGAGTGGTGCCAGGTGAGTGCAGGTCATGGAAGGAGGGGAGGGGTCAGGGAGAAGTGCAGGGTCAGCATACTGATCAGCCGATCCAGCACCGAGATCTCTCAATCTTCCACTGACACCCCATTCCTGAACAGAGTGATCTGGAGGGGTAACAGCCTGGACTGGAGGGAGGGGGAGAGGGAGGGACCATAAACAGCACAAGGAAGCTCTGCATATATTACACTAGCCTGGCTGTATACCCCAGTAGCCTGTCTATATACCCTAGTAGCCTGTCTGTAATCCCTAGAAACCTGTCTGAATACCTTTGCCTGTCTGTATACTTTAGCTTGTCCATATACTACTCTAGCCTGTTATATATATATATACACACACACACATACATACACACACTACACTAGCCTATCTATATACTACCCTAGCTTGTCTATATACCACACTAGCCTGTCTATATACCACACTAGCCTGTCTATATACCACACTAGCCTGTCTATATACCACACTAGCCTGTCTATATACTACATTAGCCTGTCTATATACTACATTAGCCTGTCTGTATACTACACCAGCCTGTCTGCATACTATACTAGCCTGTCCGTATATTACACTAGCCTGTCTGCATATTACACTAGCCTGTCTGCATACTACACTAGCCTCTCTATATACTACCTTTGCCTGTCTATATACCCTAGTCTGTCTATATACACTAGCATGTCTATGTACTACACTAGCCCTTAACCTGAGTTCACACTTATGTGTTTAGTGCAAAATCTGACTTTCAGATAAATGGAATTTTAGTTTTAATTATCATGATATAAAATAATGGCTTTGTGGGCCTTTTGGTGGGCGTGAGATTTCTTTTTGGGGGGGCAGCATTTCATTCTTGGACCCAGGCAGCACAATGTCTTGGCCAGCCCTGACCGTGGCATTTAAACAAACAATGCTCAACTGGTATTAAGGGGCCCAAAGTATGCCAAGAAAATATCCGCCACACCTTTACACCACCAGCCTGAACCGTTGATACAAGGCAGGATGGATCCATGCTTTCATGTTGTTTACGCCTAATTCTGACCTTACCATCTGAATGTCGCAGCTGAAATCGAGACTCATCAGACCAGGCATTGTTTTTCCAATCTTCTATTGTCCAATTTTGGTGAGCCTGTGCGAATTGTAGCCTCTGTTTCCTGTTCTTAGCCAACAGGAATGGCACCCAGTGTGGTCTTCTGCTGCTGTAGCCCATCTGCTTCAAGCTTTGATGTGTTGTGCATTCAGAGATGGTATTCTGCATACCTTGGTTGTAAGGAGCGGCTATTTGAGTAACTGTTGCCTTTCTATCATCACGAACCAGTCTGCCCATCCTACTCTGACATCAACAGAGCATTTCCGTCCAAACAACTGCCGGACCATTCTCTGTAATCCCTAGAGATGTTTGTGCATGAAAATCTCAGTAGATTAGCAGTTTCTAAAATACTCAGACCAGCCCATCTGGCACCAACTACCATGCCTCATTCAAACTTACTTAAATTCCCTTTCTTACCCATTCTGATGCTCGGTTTTAACTTCAGGTACTCGTCTTCACCACATCTAGAGGCCTAAATGCATTGAGTTGCTGCCATGTGACTGGCTGATTAGCAATTTGGGTTACCAAGCAATTGAAGAGGTGTACCTAATAAAGTGGCCGATGAGTGTGTATGTATACATACATATATACATTCTCTCTGTATATTGTGGCAGCATGAGGCCATGCCACTATGTGATAAGGCAGTCTGGGCCAGGTTTTGGAGAAAACAGGTCCACTAATGGCACAGGTGTGTGCTGTGCTTTTCCCTCCCATATAAGTCAATCATCGTATGGGAGACACTGCACTGTGCTGTCCAGAGCAGGCAAAGAAGCTGATAAACAGGATCTCACCCAGGGGTCAAAGGTGCCCCAAGTCAGAGGCTTGAGTCGGAAAGGGAGTCTATAAGAGGCTAAACAGCTGGGAGCTGTAAAAGGAAGAACACAGAGCTGGAAGAGGTACAGCATTTGTGTACTAGCACTGGTGCTAGACCGTCTAGAACAGTGGTTCTCAACTCTGTCAAGTACCCCCAACAGGCTATGTTTGCTGGTTTTCGTTTATCTTGCACAGGTGCTTAAATCAAGTTAATGTCTTGGTATATTGGACAGCTATTTTATCCCAAAACATGGCCTGTTGGGGACACTTGAGGACAGGATTGAGAACCACTGGTCTAGAAGACCAAGACATGAGGCCTGAGCCACGGGGCTGATAAAGAGAGACAGGAGGCTTGAATATTGTTTTGTCGTATTGATGGTGAGAACCCCCTGTGTGGGAAGATGTATTTGTGAACTTTTTGCTTTTCTTTTTAATAAAAGTGGGCATGAAAAGCCCTGAAATGTACTTCTAGTGTGGAGTAAACCGTTTTTAAAATAACGGTGTCAAAGTGCATCTCCAAGCAAATGGCATTTTTTTGCTTAAAATTAGAGCATTCCTCTATCTTCTTCTTGATAGAATTCCCAATGTTTTACTCCATTCACATTCCCTACCTTTTACCTGCTGATCACAAAGTCACATACTTTCCTGTGAAGTGAAAACAATGTTGTTAGACCATTGGTGAAATTGTAGCAGTGTTATTACCTCCTCTATGTCCAGATGGAACAAGAAGCTGAGCAGTTATGTGACCACAAGAAAATGAGAGAAAAAAATTATTAAGTTTTTTGCAAAAAAACATAGATAGTGTTTTAGCACTATCTGTGCAGTACAGCTGCTGGTGTTAAAGTATTTTGCCCTGCTATCCAGAAATACTGGTTTTCTGGAATGAACTCCCTCTAGATATGATTATGCTTTACTACCTTTGGCTGCACGGCAGCAAAAAAGCTAAAGTGAGAGTGAAGCAGCAGCTAATTAGATCTGGAAGGAGGTCATTCTAGGAAGCTGGTAAGTAAATCTGGATCAATGAGTTTTAGCATACTAAAAGGGGAAGTTCAGTTTGTTTGCATTCCCTCCCCCACTAACCTCCCCATTACCATATTTGGAACTTTTTTTTTGGGGGGGTGCCTGGTTTTGACAGGTAAACACTCCCACTTCTGAGTCAGATATGCCTTGGCAATCTGAGCCAGCAGTTTGGCTCCCCCTCCTTCCCCCACAGCCTTCTGGAACACATCACAGGTCCCAGGTGACTGCGGGACCATTAACAAAGTACAGCGTTGCTTCCGCATGTGCAGTAGGAAATCGGCTGTGAAGCCACAAAGTATCAATGCCAGTTTTCCTTACTTACAATGCCGGAGCCTTCGCACAAAGCCAATTGAAGAATCAGCTCGGGTGAGGACATGACTGGATGCCTGGACAGGTAAGTATCCCTTACATTAAAAGTCAGTAGCTTTTGTATTTGTAGCTGCTGACTTAATTTTTTGTGGGGAGCCTGGAGCTCCTCTTTAAAGTCCTACCCCAGGAAAAAATAGTGCATTGAGCATCAATTACCTAACTGCTCAATCTTCATTCCAAACACCTCTTTCTATAGCCACCTTGCAGTGCAATTGATGAACAGCTTCTCATATGAGCCAAGCTAAATTCCTGCCCTGGAGACCAGGAATATTTCCCTGCTTGTTATCTTCTTAGGCACTCCCCAATCACATCTCCTGCCTCTAGTGTCAATGAAAGCGGACCTGGCCACTGGAAGTGTCATCTCCACCAATAAGAGGTGTACACATGAAGCAGATAGTGACGTGGACACTCAAAGAATGACCCCAGGAAGTAAATAGAAAAAGTGAGAAAAGTGATTGTGGATTTGGAAAGATTTTGTTCAAAATAATGATAGAACAGCATCAAAGTGTGCTATGAAAGTGCACCAGTCCCTTTAAGATACTTCATGGCTGTGTCAATGCTTGCCTGCTTCCTGCAATTTCCTATTGGCCAAGGAGACAGCCCATCAAAATGATGGCCAATAGAAATGTGGGGATGCTGGAGAGAGCAGGCAATCTTCAATATTACCATAAATGTAATCAAGCTGTGGTCATGGTTTTCCGAGTTCTTCTACTTTAGAAATTACGCCACATTTCATTTTACAATGTAAAGAGAAGATAAAGGGCTCACTCACATTCCCATGCAATTATGTGAACTTATAGGACATTTCTAACCCATTGTAAATGCAACTGTAATTATTTTAAAGTTGAATTCCAGGCATGGTATATTTTTACATAGTTACATTGGTCCATCTTGGACCAATGTATCTATGTATATTCCGTATCTGGCTAATGCCCCTGGCAGCTGGAAATCTGAAAGCTGTGTGTAAAAATATACCATGCCTGGAATTTTTTGTATAAACTACAAAAGAAAAAAAAAAAGGGATGAGAGGAAAGCACAGCTTCCTAAGTGTAATATTTATTAAACATTTTAAAATAAAAAAAAAACAATAATTATGCACTTACATGCAGGCATTGAAAAGCACATCAATAAGTCTCCAGCATGTGGCGACCTTCTAGGTAGTCAATGGTGAGCAAGCTCCTCCGAGTAGATGTGAGGTAAGGTGCTTGGATCCAGTAAGTTACCAGGGGAACACAAGGAAGAGCCCACAGAAGCCGCAGACTGTATGCGTATATCACATGCAGTTTGACAAAGGGGGCCAAGCTCGGAAATGCATAACCACGCTCATTTACATCACATATGATGTCATCACAGCCATTTGGTTGGCCTGCAACACTTCCTTGCTGCTGTCTATTGGCTCTTTCTGGTTTTTCCCCTGTTTCCAAGCACCTTACATCATATCCACCAGAAGGGGCTTGCTCACCGTTGACCACCTTTTTTATATACTTTTCAGTACCTTGTACATGTACAAGTGCATAATGGTATTTATTTTAAAATGTTTTGATAAATACTACCCTTAGGCCCCTTTCACACGGGGCTTGTCCATTTGCGGAGTCCGCTCTGCTCAGCAGGGATCGATACGCTGATCCCCACTGAGCAGGCGGATGACAGATCTGTATCCACGCACTCTGTGGAGATGGACCTGTCAGAGCCACGCTCTCCGCTATGGAGATCGGATGAAAACGGATCCGCCTGTCCGTTTTCATCCAATCTGATTCTACAGACGGATGGAAAAATAGGATTTTTTAACTAACCGTAAAATCCTTTTCTCTGAGTTCATTGACAGATACAGCCTCCATACTTGACAAGTGGGGTTTATGCACATCCTACTAGGAGTAGACTAGGCAGAACATAGTTCAGAAAAAAAGCAAGCTGACCCCTCCCAGGGGGCTGTCCTCACTCAGTATATAACCCCTCAGCTCTGCAGAGCATATCAGTTCGTAACAAGCCATACAAACGCAACACAGAGGGGCAGGTGCTGCGTCTGTCAATGAACTCAGAGAAAAGGATTTTATGGTAAGTTAAAAAATCCTTCTCTTACGTTCATTGACAGACGCAGCCTCCATACTTGACAAGTGGGGATGTCTCAAAGTAGTGTAATTCAAGGAGGGGTGGGTAAACAACAACTGTACCCAACAGAAAACCTCTCAGGAGGCGCCAGCCGCACCTACACCGCCGCCTGCAAAACTTTGCAGCCAAAAGCAGCATCCGCGGATGCTGACACATCAACTTTGTAAAATTTAACAAAAGTGTGCACGAGGCCCATGTAGCTGCCTTGCACACCTGAGACACCGAGGCCTGGTGACTGAAGGCCCAGGAAGTGCTAATTGCCATGGTGGAATGAGCCATGACTGGAAAAAGGGGGTTCTTGGCCCGAACCGTATACGCATGGGTCACCGTCTGTCTGATCCAACGGGAAACAGTAGCTGACAAGGCTGCCAAACCCTTTCACGGCCCTTCCGTCAGCACATGCAAAGCATCAGACTTCCGAAAAGAAGCTGTAGCCCTCGAATACACCCGCAAAGCCCTCACGACATCCAAAGAATGTAAGGCAATCTCTTTGGGGTGTGACGGGTGTGGACACAATGAAGGAAGAACAATGTCCTCATTAATGTGAAAAGAGGAAACCACCTTCGGTAGGAACGAAGGAGAAGGACGCAGCACCGCCTTATCCTTATGAAGGACTAAGTAGGGAGACCTACAAGACAAAGCCGCCAACAGACACCCGCCTACCGGATGTAATGGCCACCAAAAAAAGCCACCTTTTGTGACAGCAATTGTAAGGGAGTATCCCTGATCTTCTCATATGGCGGTTTCTGCAGTACAGATAGTACTAAATTTAAATCCCACGGTGCCAAGGGCGACCGTACCTGAGGAGCCACATGACGTACACCCTGTATGAATGTACGGATCAAAGAATGCGTCGCTAACAGACGTTGAAAAAAGATCGCCAGAGCCGAAATCTGACCTTTGAGTGTACTCAAAGCCAATTTGTTATCCAGGCCTTGCTGCAAGAAAGCCAGCACCCGAGATACAGTGAAAGAGCGGGGGTTCCAACCCCCTCCGCCTCACACCAGGCAATATAAGCCTTCCAGGTGCGATGATATATCTTGCGTGAAGTACACTTACGCGCCTTAAGCATGGTAGGGATTACAGAGTCAGAGGCGCCCCTATCCCTCAGCACCTGGGACTCAATAGCCAAGCCATCAAAGCCAGCGAGGGTAAAGCAGGGTGCAGGATGGGTCCCTCTGACAGCAGAGCTTCGCAAAGCGGGAGCCTCCAGGGGATGTCTGTTACCATCCGCACCACGTCAGCATACCAAGGGCGCTGAGGCCAATCCGGAGCCACCAGGATTGTCGGGATCCCCTCCGCTTCTATCCTGCGCAGAAGCCGCGGTAGAAGCTTGAGGGGAGGGAAGGCGTAAAGAAGCCGGTACTGAAACCAAGGCGATACTAGTGTGTCCGTGGCTGCCGCCAACGGATCCCTTGTCCTGCACACAAAGGTCTACACCTTGTGATTGAACCTGGACGCCATTAGGTCCACGTCTGGCGAGCCCCACCTTCGGCAAATCTGGTGGAACACCTCTGGATGCAGAGACCATTCCCCCTGATCCAGCGTCTGGCGACTGAGAAAGTCCACCCGCCAGTTTTCCACGCCCGGAATGTAGATGGCGGAGATTGCCGGCACGTGAAGTTCCGCCCACCTCAGAATGTGGGCCGCTTCCGCAGCTGCTGCCGAGCTCCTTGTTCTGCCCTGATGGTTCACGTATGCCACTGCTGTGGCGTTGTTCGACTGAACCCAAACCGGGAGGCCGTGCAGCCTCGCCGACCAGTGGGAGAGACAGAGTCTGATCGCCCTCAGCTCCAACACATTTATCGGAAGGCGCAATTCCTGCGCTGACCAACGGCCCTGAGCGGATAACTGCCCCAGGACTCCTCCCCAGCCCGAAAGGCTGGCATCCGTCTTGACTATCAACCACTTCGGGGGAAGAAACAACTTTCCTAAGGTCAATGCCGGGGCCCGAAGCCACCAGGTCAACGACCCCCTGGTCTGATGGTCCAATTTGATCAGCTGATCCAGGGACAACGGAGACTTGTCCCATCGTAACATGATTGCTCGCTGTAGGAGCCGAGTGTGACTCTGGGCGCATGGTATCGCCTCGAAGGCCGAGACCATGAGCACCAACATCCGCATACAGAACCTTAAGGAGGACCACCGACGTGACAGCAGGGTTCGCACCGCTGCTTGTAGTGTCAGCAACTTGGCCGGAGGTAGGAACACCTTTGCCTGCTCCGTGTCCAATATTAGGCCCAGATATTCCAGTCGACAAGAGAGGGTCAATGTAGACTTTTGCAGGTTGATCAACCAGCCGAAGTCTCTCATCCTCATGACTCCGCTCGCAGGAGAAGATCGTCGAGGTATGCCACCACAGCAATGCCTCTCTGCCTCAGAAGAGCCAACAGCTTGGTGAAGACCCGAGGAGCAGAGGCCAGACCGAACGGGAGTGCCACGAATTGGTAATGTAGGTCTCCTACCGCAAAACGCAGGAAGCGCTGATGCCGGAGACAAATGGGAACATGAAGATAAGCGTCCCTGATGTCCAGAGACGCCATGAAGTCCCCTTGGTGAAGGGCGGCCACGACCGAGCAGATTGATTCCATCCTGAATTTTCGCGCTCTCACAAAGTGGTTGAGCGCTTTTAGGTCCAGAACTGGCCTGACCCCACCTTTCTTGGGCACCACAAAGAGATTCGAATAGAAGCCGTGAAACCTTTCCAAAGGAGGGACCGGCGCAATCACCCCTTGTTTGGACAGCGCCTGAACAGCCCCTAGTAGAGCTTCCCGACGCCCCGGAGGGAGCCTCAAGTTTGATGGGAAGAACCTATCTGGGGGTAAAGTACTGAACTCTATCCTGTACCCGAAGGACACCACTTCCCGTACCCATCGGTCGGAGATGTGGGCGGTCCACCGGTCTGCGAACCCCAGAAGCCGGCCCCCCACCCAAGAGTCGGGCGGGGGCAACCCATCATACGGAGGAGGACTTTTCCTCCGTCTTTTCGGGCTTGCGCTGCCAGGGCCGTTTACCGGACCCCGAGGCAGACTTGCCGGGCCTTGAGCCCTTGCCCGCTGAACCGGGCGCACGAAAAAAACGCTACTGGCCCGAGGATGATGACCCCTGCTTACGGCGGTAATCCCGCCGCTTGGGTTCTGGAAGAAAGGTAGTCTTCCCCCCGGTGAGATCCGTAATGATTCCATCCAATTGCGCCCGAAAAGACGACCACCCTGAAAAGGGAGGTCCGTGAGGCCCTTTTTGGACGCGTGGTCACCCGACCAACACCACAACCACAACAACCGTCTGATAATGACTGCAAAAACAGACATCTTCGACAGCATGGGAAGCAGATCCAAAGCTGTGTCAAACAGATAACGGAGACCCCGCACCAGGTGGTCTGCCCGCTGCAACGCCTCAGGGGAGCACCTGCAGTCCAAATCATTGTGCAACTCCGTCGCACATTCTGTGAGCGACTGCGCCATCATGGCCGATGCCAGAGCCGGCCTCATGGCCGCCCCCAAGAACAATGCCTTGGACACCGCCTCCGTCCGTCTATTGGCCGGATCTTTAAAGGATGGGGACCCTTCCAAGGGAACGGTCGTCGCCTTATTCAGGCGAGCCACCGGAGAGTCCACTGTGGGAGATGCCCACTTCTGCAAAAGGCTGTCCTCAAAGGGATAGCAAACAGAGAAACTTTTGGGCAGTGAAAAGGAATTCTGCGGATGCTGCCATTCCTTATACACAAACTGGTCAAAAAATTGGACAGAAGGAAACACCTTAGGGGTCCGCATCGGCTTAAAGCGACTTCTCAGCCTGGTCCAGCCGCAACGACTCACAGATGTCGGTGATCAGGGAGCCCATCAATGCCCTTTTTGCGCGCCACTGAGGCCCCCTGGTCCTCCTCACCGTCCGGAGACTCCAGTTCACCATCTGAGAGCTCCCTGTGACCACAGAGCCCCCTTCTGTTTCAGATTCCTCCCCTGAAGAGGGAGGGGGGTGGACGCATTTTTGCCACCCCCTTGGCACGGCTCGGTACCCCCCGGGCAATAAACTCTCCCAAAATGGATGTTAATTGATCCAGGGGAACCAGAGGTCCCAGCGCAGCTTGCGCTTCTGCGGACCCCTCCAGAGAACAACCCGCAGGTTCAGCCGCCATTGTACCACCGGAACACTTAGAAGGCCTACAGGCCATGACACCCCCACAATGTGGCCCCACCAACTGCCCCACAGAGCGGCTGGGTAATGCCCAGAAGGACTCTGCACCGCCGCCACCGACACCCCAAGGAAAGGTCAGATATACTTGCTGTTCTTTATGCCCTTCTTAGCCACTGTAGGTGTGCTGTCCGCCCCTGCCGTGCTGCGACTGCTGCTGTGCTCGCACCGCTGACCGGGAAGAGAAAATGGCGCCGACACGCACGTTTTCTATCAGTAAGGCACAACAAAAATGGCCAACGAGCAGTCACAAGAGGCCAAAACACTTGTTAAAATGGCCGCGACTACGGCAAAATGGCAGCCGTGCAGTCCCACGAGGCCCAACCACACCATTAAAATGGCCGCCGATTGCGGCGATACACCGCAAAATGGCGGCGAAACACCGCATGATGGTGTAACTAGCGCGGGGGGGGGGGTGTGCGGCGTGGAGCGGGGATATGTAGGACAGGAAAAATTAACCTGGACCCCAGTACCCTCCACCGGAAATATGGCACCACTAGACGCCCCCTCCGCACCCCGGAGGGGAGGAGGGGGGTGTCACTCACCAGTCCCGAGGGGCGTAGCAGGTAGCCACCCAGTAGCAGACCTTCCTCCCCTCAGGTGGGGAGGGATGCTGCAGGCCAAACGCCCCTGGACGCAAGTGCAGCCCAGTCACTCAGACGCAAGTGGGGTTCACCCACCAGCCCCCCCGCATGGAACGCATCCGTCGGCCATGCTGGGGAAAAGCCGGCTGCTTGATAGCAGTCTTCATCAGAAAGCTTGAGAAAAGCAAAAAGCATAAAAAAGGGAGAACCGCAGACCCCATAAAGGAACCAGGTCTAACTCCTTGCACTAGGCATAAAACAACTGATATGCTCTGCAGAGCTGAGGGGTTATATGCTGAGTGAGGACGGCCCCCTGGGAGGGGTCAGCTTGCTTTTTTTCTGAACTTCGTTCTGCCTAGTCTACTCCTAGTAGGATGTGCATAAACCCCACTTTTCAAGTATGGAGGCTGCGTCTGTCAATGAACGTAAGAGAAATAGGGTTTCCATCTGTCTGAATTTCATGGACAGGATTAGATACGAGAGCGGCGGATGTCAGCGGACATGTCTCTGCTGACATTCTCCACTCTTTAGGGCTACATGGTTTCCTGGTGGGAAGCTCCCCAGATCCTACTTGGAAGAGAGACTGCTGACACTGCCATAATGTGAACTTCATGCCACAGTGTTTTTATATAGACATTTTTTATATGAATTTTTCTCAAGGGCTAATAATGCATCTAAACATATGTAGAAGTATGCATACACATGTAAACGCAAGTGCATTTAAGCACAGGAGAGCTTGATCTGGGAAGTAGAAGGGCCCGTTCACACTAGAATGCAGTGCGGGAAAGCCACGTTCCCATGCAGCTTCCTGCATCGCATTCCAGTTGCACTGCCCTTGCTGTGGGGGTCAGTGCAAAGTTAATGACACCCCAAGCGCAAGTCGCAAAGCAGTGCAATTGCATGCACCGGATCGCATGGTACAAAAGTACCATGCAATGCTGTTGCCGTGCGTTTCAAAAAGTACTGTATGCACTACTTTTGGTGCAGAGAAATTTCAGACCATTCAAAATGAAATTGCGCTGCACAGAATTGCATTTCTGTGCAATTCACATGCAGTTACTAGTGTGCATGAGCCCTAAGCCCTCATTCACAAAGTTCTCCTGCCTTTGTTTTATTGAAACACGAGAAATAATCTGGAAGGTATAAACAAATGTTCTACTTCCCAGATCGAGTTCTCTTCCATAAATGTACATGTGCTTACATGCATTAACACGCTCATACATGTGTTCAACTCCATAAAACCAGGATAAATGGTCCCCAGACAGGCAGAATTATTTTTTATGTAAATACAGCTAAGCTGAATGCAACTGGATACTGCTGAACATTGAGTGTGCATTCAGCCATAGAAAAGCATTACATGCTTCCAAATGCATTTAAAAAGTCGCTCCAAACACATCTAGATGCATGTATTTTGATGTTGGTGTACATGAGGCTTAAATTTGTTGTCCTGGATTCAAATAAAACAATAATACATATACTGTATGTAATGTTATTTACCCTGAAGTCAGAACAATTGACCTCCAGATGGCATAATAGGCCACAATAAGATTTACCAGCCTACCTATTTGGCTGCAGTTTTCAGGCACAGCAACATCAAGGGTGTCAGTCAGTTGTCAAATTATTTTTTCCCCACAAAATATTTTGAGTTTATATACATACAACATACCTCCCAACTTGCTGAGATGGGAATGAGGGACACCTATAAGCAAATGTATGTAGGCATAGGACACACCCCCTGCCACGCCCTGCTCAAAGGAGAATTGTACAGAAAAATGATTGGTTAAACCCACAAGTGCTTTATTACCACTATTCTTCCATTATAGTGGCTTTTGGAATGTACAAATGCTGGGATTTAGAAATTGGATGAAAGGTTTACCACTGGGAAACACTTTTTGATAGATAAGTAGTGAATTTTATATACAACTATATAGATCAGACCAAAATAGAGGGACAAAAGAAGAAGATAGAGGGACTTTGTTCCAAATGGGGGACAGTCAGTCGAAATCAGGGACAGTTGGGAGCTATGCATACAACCATACATCAGATGTATGCCTAGACATGTTCGCCATATAGTTATCGAGAGTTAACACATAGAAATGTGAAGATTTAAAAGGTGCATACCTAAAAATAATGGTGAGGCACAGGACTCTGTGGAAGTTCACTGAAAATAGTATGTACAAACCATATGCCACACAATGGTTATTCAATATGTAGGGCTACCCCCCGTAGGAGCCACTGGTGAATGTTGGTTATCTCCCACCCTGCACAACCAGACACATGTATTTTCCATTCCTTTCAGAGGCAAGAAGCAGTCCTTGAAGCTTTGTTTGTTTGTTTTTTATTTAAGGGATTTGAACTTGGATGGAAAGGGTTAATTATGGGGTGCCCATTTGATCAGCGAAACTCTTCAGGGACTCATCCTATACAGTATACATCCAGTATATATACACTCCTTTGTTCTACCTCCAGCACACACTAGCTTGTAAAACTACAATTGCCAGGACCAGCTAGCACCTTGGTTTTGATCCAACACTGACTCAGTCAGATCCTTGTAAATGCCCTTTGTAGGCAGGGACCGCAGGCCCCTTTTGGTGAAAAAGAGAGGTCTTTGGTGCTAGCTGTCCTTCTCCTGTGGCTACTGCTCCCAGTACCACTCTCTTTAGACACTGCCAGCCCGCCTGGCTGTAGCTGCCCCTTTCACTAGCCCTCTTGGCTACTTCTCCACAGTCCTCCCAGACTGACTCTGCATCCATCCCAGACTGATTGCACCCAGTCCCTTCAGGCATGCCTTTCAGTCCTCTGACTGCAACACACACCAGCCCACTGGCTGTCTTCCTTCCTGGAGACTTGCCTGGCAGTGTCCTCCTGCTGTCCTCTCCTTGCTCCTGGTCAGGATCCCCCGTGTGTCATGAAGAGGGGTCCCGTCCACACCCGAGCCCAGGCCTGAGTTCACCCCGCCAAAGACTGGGGAGCTACTCTCTAAGGCCTCCAACAGCCTAACACTCCATCTCCATATTCAAACCGAGCTCCACACTGCCCCAGCTGGGCTGACCCAGAGTATTTGGAGGGAGCCTGCCCTCCTGCCAACAATTCTGTTGGGGATTGGTCAAGGCCCTCAGAACACTCCAGCTAGCTCCTCCAAACTGCTTCTGGAATCTTCTCCCAGTTTCCATATTGCAGGGGGAGTCACCAGAGAAGCTGCTGATGAATCATTCAGCCTACCTGAGTCACTCAAACCCTGACCCAGAAAAACCAACAGGCTTGGCTGCTAGCCAAGCCTGAAATTTTCCTACACTAACACAACAAAAATCCTATCACTAGCACTCCAGCAATGCTAGGGGGTGCTACAAATATATTGCTTAGAATTCCGATGTGCAAATAGACTAACTTTCAGAGAACTCCCTTATTACTGTGATATGTGCTTTTCTTTGGCACCTTCTGAAGTGAAATTTTGAAGCGTGGCTCCACTGTACTGTGCTTGCTTTATGTCAGGGTTACTCCAGGTTGTGTTTTGGCCTAGGACACTGGGTCAGGGACAGGTGTTGTGGGTCCGAATTGAGGCACACATTGTGGTAAGGGATAACCAATGCTCCCCCACGGATTCCTCCTCCATGCTTGTGCAGGCTAGACCCCCACCATGGTTCCCACTTGTAGGCAGCAGATTCACACAGACTACGGGCTGGTTAAGGCATTTGTGGTGACAAGTTAAGGAATTATCAGTAACCCACCAGTATTCTGTCGTTGTTTTGTAATATATCCAGCATAACCAGGTGGAGGTGTATTTCGCAAGTCTATCTTGTGCTATAATGGAGGAGTTCCTCCATGTCCACAACATTTTCCAGTCTCAAAAACCAGTGTCACTTTGTTGGTCACTTGGGGCGATTTGTCTCATACAGTGCCAGTATACAGTGGAGTATAGTGCAAGAAGGAGGAGCTATGGAGCCCATGGCAGCGGCTGAGGGGTACCAAGAACAAAATGGCCAACCGGAACTATATGTGTTACTTGATATACCTGGGGGCATCTGGCCTGAAGAGTAAGTGAGACAAACATTAGTAGTAATGGTTACAGGCTGCCAGGTTTTCATCCTTGGTATGAAGACAAATCCAGGTACCCTTTGCATGTCCTGACAGAATGGAAGAAAGGGATTCCTGCCGTGTTGAAAGAGGAAAGTCTCGCCCTGACTGATTCAGTTGAGTTTTAGTTAATCCAACTAGGCAAGCCAGGGCCAAATCCAGAACTTTCTGAGTGCGCCACACCTGACCCAGGGGTAGCCACCTCCGCCCCTGCCATTACCTCTGAAGAGCTCTCATCTTCCCTCCTGGTTGAACTCAGCAAATGGAGAGTCTCCTAAAGAATCCCACCACACCAACCAGCTGTGGTTACCATAAGCCAAGGTCCATTTCTGGCAAGTGTACCGCACCCTCGGGGAGGACGACTGACACCTGGATTGACCAAGCCATCCAAGCCATTGGGGAGTGGGAAGTGGCCGACACTATCAAAAGGCAGAGAGTGACCGAGACCCTACGAGCTGCAGATTCAGGCTGGGTTGACACCCTTGCGAATTGGATGCGGATTCCCCGCATCCAATTCACAATAGCAGGAGATTTTGACCGGTTCTCTATGGAGCTGGGTCACATATCTCCGCAGCAGGTCCGGTGCGTTTTTTCACAAAAACGCTGTGCGACTTTTGGTCCTTTTCAGGTTTGAATTCAGCCCAAAACGGTGCTGACAAGATGAGGGAATATTCAGTGTTGAAGGTGTTTGTTACCCCAAGCATTTCAGATTCCTGATATGTGCCTGCTGCTGTACCATGTACTTGTATGAAAAAGTATCCTGTTCTCTTTGTATTGCTTCTTTTGTGTGAAATACCTGGTGTTCCTGTCAGTCCCTCTGCTCTCCTATTAAAAACTGACCACACTAATCAGGAGAACACACCGTGGCCAGTTCTTTAGCTGTGCTGGCAACTCCGCCTACTCTCCTCCAATGATTAGACTTGTCCTGACACCCCCCCGCACAGCCATTCACTGAGAAGCTCAGTGTATTGTTGCTTCTCCACGCTCAGCTCTTATAAGCTGGGAACAGAGGGAATGTGATCATTTATAAAAAAGGGCATGAAAATAAGGTATTCATAATGTTTTTTATACTGTATCTATACACAAATGTTTTGCCTTCTGTTTCAATTTTAAACTGAATGAGTTGTTTTACAAGATGATCGTTTACAATCACTTTAAGTCTTCTGTGGAAAATGATTGTGATAGACTGGGATAAGGATGGTTTATGAGGTGTATGGTGATATTTTAACTCCTGGGTTATGTTCCTTCCTTCCAGATTACATTGGGGCAGTCCCAGAAGTATTAAAAAGAAAAAAAAAAAAACACCTTTAAGGGTCCATTCACACCAGAACGTGGCATGAGAAAC